>ML389417.1:34750-112986 GCA_005239525.1 Nicotiana knightiana
GCGAGGCTAAGTTATATGGTACGACCTGGTGAGGGATGCTTTGGAGAGGGTGAAATTGATTCAGGAGAGGCTCCGTACAGCACAGTCCAGACAGAAGAGTTACGCGGATCAAAGGACGCGTGATGTAACCTTTATGGAGGGGGACAAGGTCCTGTTGAAAGTCTCTCTTATGAAGGGTATTATGAGGTTTGGGAAGAAGGGCAAATTGAGCCCGAGGTTTATAGGTCCATTCGAAGTGTTGAGGCGAGTTGGGGAGGCTGCTTATGAGCTGGCCTTGCCTCCCAGTTTATCAGGAGTTCATCTAGTTTTTCATGTATCTATGCTCCAGAGGTACCACACCGACTTCTCTCACGTGGTTGACTTCAACACTATTCAGTTGAATGAGAGGTTGGTCTATGAGGAGGAGCCGGTTGCTATTATTGATAGACATGACCGCCAGTTGAGGTCCAAGAGAGTTTCTGCTGTAAGGGTCCAGTGGAAGGGCCAACCAGTTGAGGAGGTGACCTGGGAGTCCGAGGAGGACATGCGGATCAGATATCCACACATATTCAGCACTTCAGGTATGATTCTAGACCCGTTCGAGGACGAACATTTATTTAAGAGGTGGAGAGTGTAACGACCCGACCGGTCGATTTGCGTTATCGGACCCCATTCCCCTAAATGAAACTTCCCATAGCGGATTTTTATGATTCATGACTAGTGGGGACTGGTGGTCCGGGATTTGGAGGTGTTTAGAGTTCTATAAGAACAATTGGTTCCTTAAGGTTGGCCTTTAAGGCCAAGTTTGACTTCGGTCAACATTTTGGGTAAACGACCTCGAAATTGAGTTTCGTCAGTTCCGGTAGCTTCGTGTTATGATTTCGGACCCAGGCGTATGTTCGGAATGGGTGATGAACCGAGAGTGTTTCGGCGCCCAATATTGAAATAAGAAGCTCCTTAAGTTCCTATTGTGGTTTGGGACGTGTTTTTGTGTTATCAAGGTCCGAACTGAATTTCGAGATTGGGATTAGTTCCGTTATGTCATTTACGACTTGCCTGCAAAGTTTGGTGTCATTCCGAGTAGTATAGGTTGGTTCGACGCGTTGTTAACGAAGTCTAGAAAACTTAAAGTTTCTAAGTTTGGTTCTAGGGGTTTTGAGGTGTGATTTAGAGTTTTAGCGTTGTTTTGGGTGTTCCGAAGGCTCGAGCGAGTCCGTATTATGATTTGAGACTTGTTGGTATATTTGGAGGGGGGGCTCCGCTGGGCCCAGGTACCTCCCGGACACCACACGAGGCCAAAAACCAGCTAAAATAGTTGCTGGTGCACCTGTTCTGGTGTGACCGCAGTTGCGGTTGACCAGCCGCAGGTGCGGGACCGCTCCTGCGGTCCCAGCCTCGCAGGTGCGACCCCCAGTTGTTAGGCCAATTCTCGCAGGTGCGGACAAAAAATCAAGAATTGGGTAGTAACCTAGGGCTTTTGATAATTTGAGAATTTACCTGTGAATTAACTATGAAATCAAGTAAAAATCGTATACTAATGATCCTTAGGCTTTGGATGAGTGTTCCCTTCGAGAATTATTGGAATCCGAGCATGCGGGCCCGGGGTCGGATTTTAGAATTTCTTCAATAATGGTGAATTTGGCTAAGTAATAGGAGAATTCCTTGCTTTGAATATAAATTAACATATTTGTAAAACATTTGGCTAGTTTCGAGTCCGTGGGTGTCAAGTTCGGGGTTTCGGGCGCATTCTTGACCCGGGGAGTAGGTGCGACGCGAGGTGAGTTTTCTTTCTAACCTTGTAAGGGGTAACTATCCCCCTAGGTGATTTAAATGCTATATGTGATAAATGTGTGGGCTACGTACGTACAAGGTGACGAGAGTCCGTACGTAGCGGCTATTATTGTTATGTCCGGGTAGCTAAGCTTACACCATGTTTCTATGTTTTCCTTGAAATGTATTATATGCTTAGTTAGTTAATGTTATATGCGGCTTGTTTTCCTAAGATCATGGAATTTAAGTAATTTTTAATGAATTTTTCACGAAAAGCAAATGATGAATAATAAATGTGTGGATTGTGTGTGCATGTGACCGCTTCGCAATTTACATTCCGCGAGCGGAGTGTTGTTTCCCCCACTCTCATGGGAGCGAGCCGTACGCCACGGAGAGATTGAAATATATATACATATTATGGTTCGGGCCGTTCGACCCTCGGCAGTGCACATATATGATCATCATGATGGCTCAGGCCGGTTGTCCTTATCCTGTATGCGCATGTAAAATTGTTAAGAATTCTATTATGGATTTTGAGTGTTTAGATAAAATTTTGATGGAAAGAAAAGAATAATGAGATAGAAATTGTATATTTACTTTCGGTATTTATTTGAATCACTGCTATTCTAAATGCGTACTTCTTTTATCATCCTTGTACGTCTGTTACTGATATTATATATTGCTAATTATTTTATTGGACCTTAGTGAGTGTCAAGTCGACCTTTCGTCACTAACTCTTCGAGGTTAGGCGGGATACTCACTGGGTACATATATATATATATATATATATATATATATATATATGTACTCATGTTGTACCTCTATACTTAATTGTACAGGTTCTAAGGCTGGTGCATCTGGTTATCCGACCAGAGCTTGACGTGTATTCTAGACCTGACTCCACGGTGAGCTGACTCCCTTGGCGATTCTCAGCAATACTATGGAGTTATTTTTTGTTTATTTCTGTCTACTTCTTTCAGACAGCATTACAGTTTGTATCATCTTTTGTATATTCTACTAGTTCGCCTGTTGACTTTGACACTAGTTCCTGGCACACACATAGTAGACTCTTTATTTTGGGACTGTATATATATTGGTTCATGACCATTGTGGCTGTATTTACTTAAGTTGGTTAATGTTTCCGCTTTTATTTAAATGATCTAAGCTTAAAATTTTGGAAATTGTGGGGTTAGTATGTCAAGTAAGGATAATCTCACTAGTAAACAACGGTTGGCTTGCCTGACTCTGGTGTTGGGCGCCATCACGACCGGTGTTGGATTTTGGGTCGTGACAACTATAAAAAATCAGAATCAGGCATGAAATAGGATTAGGCCACACAACCAATGCAAACACTCAAATTGTCAATACATTAAGCTAAACATGCTTCAAGCTGTCCAAATTGCCTAAGTTAGATACAAAGACATTTTTTAGAATTAACAGTTTAGGCGTGATACAATGCGAGAGAAGTTCATGTTATAGGAAGAATCACACATGAAGAGAATCAAGGGATTATATCAAGTCATGCAATTCCAGAAAACATATATACGCTAATTAGGACATGATGGAATAAACATTGCGAAGGTTGAGAACTAACCAATTATTGCTCAACAAACAAGAAAAGAACAACAATATGACCCAGAATCTCGGATGCGTCAAGTTCCCAAGGGTTTCAAAGAACCCAGGGCAGTGCTCCCACCCAAGGAAGGTCGAAAAATAGGAAATCCGGTGGCCTTGGCTTTCAGCCGGCCAAGAGCCAAAGCATAACACAAGAGTAAACGAACATAGAGTGAAAGCTTTAGTTTTTCAGTGAAAATTTAGCGATTGAAGTCTGTCTAATAGGGAATGGAGAAGGGGTTTATATAGTGATAAAATCGAACAATAAACAAAGAAATAGAGTGATTTAAGCAACAAACAAGGAAAATAAATATACAAATCGGTCTGACAATCAATTTAAGAGCTCTGTAAACCCTAGTTTTTAGGGAAATTGAAAATCAACAAAATATAAATGAATAATCGGACTCATAGAAGCATAGGACGAATATAGACAGAATAATACTCAAAATCAGGGTTTTGAACCAATTTTGTTTCGATTTTGGAAGAGATCTGCTTGCCATGTTTAGGCAAGCACTTAGGAGATACCATAAGAGAACAACCAGTATCCAAAGGGGGTTGGATATGGCAAGAAATAGCCATCGAATCGCATATTTGGTCGGATTAGGAGAAGATTTTGGGGGAAACGATTTTAGGGTTCTTCAGAGACTGAGGGAAGGTTGAGATAATGTGAGTACGGCGGGTTAGGGGAATAATAGGTTAGGGTTTCTGGGAGGGTAATTAAAAGGGAGAGAATAAACAAGGGTCGTTGATCTTGAGAGATCAATGGCCAGGATTTAAAAACGAGTAGGGCGGGTCTATTATAAAGGATACCAGCCGGGTTTTGGGTTAAGGGGTTATTGGTTTGGGCTTGGGTTATTGGGATAAGGTATTGGGGGGTTTTGGTCCATTTATTTGGTCCGAAATTATTTAGAAATTGGGGCTAGTTTTTAATACCCAATATTTATCAAAAAATAATTTATAGAAGTAATTAATAAATAATAAAAATATTATTTATGCACTAAAATGATTGAAAATAATAACTTTAAATTATAAAAATATAAAAATTTATTTGGCACAAATAATGTAATTATACATGAATATAGACTATTATTGTAAAAATGCGTAGTTAGCCTAAAAATACAAATATGATTATAAAAAATGAAGTAAAATATTTAAAAACATACATGTTGGTATAAATAATAAGTTCGCATGATTAAATCATCATGAAAAATAATTTGAAGGATAATTATTGGATATTTATATAATAAAAAATGTAAAAATAAATTAATTTAGGGTTTCTAAAAATCATGAAAAATTATGGAAAATGCTTGTATAGGTTTATAAACTAAATGATGATGCAAATATACTATTTTTAAAGTATATATATACATTTTAAAAATGTGAGGGAAAATTGGGTATCAACAGCTACCCCTCTTTACCCGGAAATGATGAAAGAGTTGTCAGGTAAAGAAATGATGACCGATTTTGACCGAATGGGGTGATTTGAAAAATGGAGGCCGAACTCTGGTTTCTGAGTTGCCTACATATCCCTGATTTTACGGGAACCAGACCATGTGTAGTTCTGGATCCAGCAGTGAACTAAGACGATGGAATTGTTATAGGAATAGACAGGCTCTTCTAGATAGGACGATATCAGATGCGTTTATATGGAATTGTGAATGGATGTATCTCAGAATAGTTATGGATGAGAATTTGAATGGTTATCAAGTGGAAATGGGTAACAAACAGTGGTTGGTTGCATTTGCAGTAATTTCAGGATGTGAGCATCAAACGGAAATCGGAGCGAAGATTGCTCCTGTTAAAAGAACTGTTACCTCCTGGATTACCTACAAAACTTAAACACAATGGATGCAAGTGTATATGGGATTATTGCGAGAATTTAAACATGATGCAAATTCCCTTTGGACCATGAAAGTTGTCTTTGGACGCTGAGGATGATGTCCATAGACCATGATGTCCTGGGTCATGAATCGCGTGATAAGGGATTCGCAGGCCATGAAATGATGTTCTCGGGCCATGAAAATGGAGCCTCTGAACTATGACGCCTTTGAATAATGATGTGCAATATTGAGAGATCCTCAGGCCATGGAATGGTGTCTTTCGGCTATGAGGATGATGCCTTCGGACTATGACGCCTTTGGACAAGATGGCGATATTTCAGCCCATGAGATGCATAGACATGATTCTTGGTCATATGCAAAGCGAAAACAAGACAGAGCTTAGTCTTGTATAAGATTGGGGGGGGGGAGGGAGGGGCAGAGCTTAGCCCCGGGAAAGTAGAAAATAGTGATAGAGTTCAAGTAGCATATCATTCAGTATCATGCAAGGAAATGCAGAGCTTAGCCTTATGCAGTTTAGGAGGCAGGTCTTAACTTTATGCAAAATAGGAGACAATGCTTAGTTTCATGCAATTGGGAGACAATGCTTAGTCTCATGTAGGGAAAGGCAACACTTAGCCTTATGCAGTTGAGGAGGCAGGGCTTAGCCTCATGCAAGATAGGAGACAATGCTTAGTCTCATGCAATTGGGAGACATTGCTTAGTCTCGCGAAGGAAAAGTAACGCTTAGCCTTATGCAGTTGAAAGCTTCATGCAATATAGAAGACAATGCTTAGTCTCATGCAATTAAGGAGGCATGGCTTAGCCTCATGCAAAATAGGAGAAAATGCTTAGTCTCATGCAATTGAGAAGGCAAAGCTTAGCCTCATGCAAAATAGGAGACAATGCTTAGTCTCATTCAGGGAAAGACAACGCTTAGCCTTATGCAGTTGAGGAGGCAGGGCTTAGCCTCATGCAAAATAGGATACAATTCTTAGTCTCATGCAAGGAAAGGAAATGCTTAGCCTTATGCAGTTAAGGAGGCAGGGCTTAGCCTCATGTAAAATAGTAGACAATGCTTAGTCTCATGCAAGGAAAGGCAATGCTTAGCCTTATGCAATTAGGAGAAAATGTTTAGTCTCATGCAAGGAAAGACAATGCTTAGCCTCATGCAAAGAAAAAACAATGAGTGATAGCAGAGCATTTCTTAGCTGGAGACGTGTTTGCGTTTGGTAGCTTTGTCGTTATGAAGATAGTGATTTTGATGTGTGTACGTATTTGCGAATATTCCTTGTTCCTGCATCCAAAGAAAAATTGTGAGTTTTGCGGGGAAGGTTGGTTCATGCCTTCGCCTGCTTGATTTGCTTTGCTTTGCTCTGTATCGGGATCCTCCTCAAGTTACCATGGGTAGCATCTGGCTATTACACAAAAATAATGTTTTTGAGAAAATATGCGTGCATTTTATGAATGTAGTTATTTAGAAACATAGTAGTATGCAATATCAAGTAAATTAGATGAACCAATGACTGTGATACTTTTAGAGACATTGCGACTTCTTTGCATTAGAATTTTGAGGTCCCTCCTTAAAATTTTCCCCCAGTTTAGTAAGCAACTCTTTGACCGTTCTGCATATGATGAAATTGGTTGGACTTGCTCCAGAATTTTGAGGATCCTCCTTAAAATTCTGCCCCAGTTTCTGACCATGGTGAAAATAAAGATTTTATTGAGTTGTGACTGAACCCACAGGGCTGCCTACGTATTCCCTCTTAAATGAGAATTGGGTCGAGCGTAGTTCAGTTACATCAGATGAAGAAGTGTAAACAATCTAAACATAGTATATCTTGATTGCGTCAGAATTGATAGGCTTTGGCTAAATTTCTCCGTCCATTTCTGCAAGTATGAGTGCTCCTCCTATTAGCACTCTGTGAACTATGTAGGGCCCTTGCCAATTGGGTGAAAATTTCCCTTTGGCTTCATATTGATGTGGGAAGATCCGCTTCAGCACCAGCTGCCCCGGTGTGAATTGTCTAGGTCTGACCCTTTTTTTGAAAGCTCTGGACATTTTGTTCTGATAAATTTGACCATGGCATAACTCATTCATTCTTTTCCCGTCAATAAGGGATAATTATTCGTAGCGACTTCTTATGCATTCTGCATCACTGAGTTCGTCCTCTTGTATAATTCTTAAAGATGGATTTTTGACTTCGGAGGGAATGACAACTTCATTACAGTAGACCAACAAGTAAGGAGTTTCTCCAGTTGATGTGCGGACTGTGGTATGATACCCCAATAAGTCAAATGGTAACTTCTCGTGCTAGTGCTTGTGGTTGTCTACCATCTTTCTCAATATTTTCTTGATATTCTTGTTTGCGGCCTCCACTGCTCCATTCATTTGAGGCATGTATGCTAAGGAATTCTTATGCTTGATTTTGAAGGTCTCACACATAGCCTTCATTAAGTCACAGCTGAGGTTGGCGGCGTTGTCAGTGACGATGGATTCTGGAACCCTCAATCGGCAAACAATATGATCCCTTACAAAATCTGCGATGACTTTCTGGGTTATAGGCTTGTAAGATGCAACCTCAACCCTTTTTGTGAAGTAGTTTATGGACACTAAAATGAACCTGTGCCCATTTAAAGCGGCAGGTTCGATCAGACCGTGATAACATCCATTCCCCAAGCGGCAAAAGGCCAAGGTGCACTTGTTGGATTGAGTTCATTTGGTGGCACCCGTATCATATCTGCATGTAATTGGCCCTTATGACACTTCTGGACATATCTGATGCAGTCTGTTTCCATAGTCATCCAAAAATATCCTGCTCTCAATATCTTCTTAGCTAAAACAAAACCATTCATGTGTGGTCCGTAAGTTCCGACATGTATCTCTTCGAGTAGTTTGGAAGCTTCCTTGGCGTCAACACACCGTAATAACCCTAGGTCAGGAGTCCTTCTATGAAAAATTCCTCCACTTTGGAAGAAGTGGTTGGATAATCTTCGTAGTATGTGTTTCTGAGTATGATTTGCATGTTTCGGGTACTCTACTTTTTCTAAGTATTCCTTGATATCATGGAACCATGGATTCCCATATGTTTTTTCTTCAACGTGAGCGCAATAAGCTGGCTGATTATGGATTCTTAGTGGGATAGGGTCGATGAAATTTTTGTATGGGTGTTGTATCATGGAAGACAAAGTGGCCAATGCGTCTGCAGACTCATTCTTGATTTTCAGAACATGTTTAAACTCTATCTTTGTGAACCTCTTCATCAACTCTTGCACATGATATAAATATTTTGGTATTATTTGTAGCCACTCTCCTAGAACCTGATGTACCAGAAGGTCTGAATCACCAATTACCACTAATTCCTGGATATTCATGTCAATGGCCAAATTAATCCCCAAGATGCAAGCCTCATATTCTTCCATATTGTAGGTGCATGGAAATCTGAGTTTTCGCGAATACCGGATAATGTTGACCTATCTCTGATACCAAAACAACTATGATGCCCACTCCTTTGAAATTTGCAGCCCCATCGAAGAACATTCACCAACTTTCGTAGGTTTCAGTGATATCTTCCCCTACAAATAATACTTCTTCATCGGGAAAATACGTTTTCAGTGGTTCGTAATCTCCTCCTACAGGATTTTCTGCCAGATGATCGGCTAATGCTTGTCCCTTGATCGCCTTCTGAGTTATATAGACGATGTCAAATTCACTCAACAGTCTGCCATTTTTCCAGCTTCCCTGTAGGCATGAGTTTCTGGAAAATGTATTTAGAGGATCCATCCTTTGAGATATATGGTGTAGGCACAGAAGTAGTGCTTCAATTTCTGAGTTATCCACATCAAGGCACAGTAGGTGCGTTCCAGCAAAGACTACCATGCTTCATAGGGTGTGAACTTCTTACTCAGATAGTATATGGTCTGCTCTTTTCTCCCCGTCTCATCATGTCATCCCAAGACACAACCGAAAGCCCTGTCTAGTACGGACAGATAGAGTAGCAGAGGTCTACCAGGTTTTGGCAGGACCATGACCGGTGATATGGACAAATATTCCTTGATTTTGTCAAAATCTTTTTTGACATTCTTCAGCCCAACTTGTTACGACATCCTTCTTTAACATTTTGAAAATCGGCTCATAGATCACAGTTGATTGCACTATGAAACGGCTGATGTAATTGAGATGCCCCAAGAAGCTCATCACATCTTTCTTGTTCTTTGGGGGTGGCAAATCCCGGATATCCTTGACCCTTTGACGGATCCAACTCAATTCCTCGGCGGCTGACGATGAATCCTAACAACTTTCCAGCAGGGACCCTAAAAGCACACTTTGCAGGGTTCAGTTTCAAATTATACCTTCGAAGCCAATCAAAAAACTTCCTCAAGTCTGCTATGCGATTTGTACCCTTCTTGGATTTGATGACAACGTCATCCGCATATACTTCTATCTCCTTGTGTATCATGTCGTGGAAAATGGTTGTCATGACTCTCATATAAGTGGCCCAGCATTCTTCAGACCAAACGACATCATTTTATAGAAATACACTCCCCATGGTATAATAAAGGCTGTCTTCTCAGCATCTTCCTCATCCATCCAGATCTGATGATATCCCGCGAAGGAATCCACAAAAGACTGGAGTTCATGCTTGGAACAGTTGTCGATCAGTATGTGTATATTGGGTAACAGGAAATCATCTTTAGGACTTGCTCTGTTTAAATCCCGATAGTCGACACATACTCTGACTTTCCTATCCTTCTTTAGAACCGGCACGATGTTAGCCAACCAGATTGGATATTCAACCACTCTGAGAATCTTAGCTTTGATCTGCTTGGTGACCTCTTCTTTGATTTTCAGACTCATGTCTGGCTTGAAATTTTTGAGCTTCTGCTTTACAGGCGGACACATCGGGTTGGAAGGTAGTTTATGAGCCACTATAGATGTGATCAAACCAGTCATATCATCGTAAGACCATGCAAAAATATCTTCATACTCTTTCAAAAAACGAATAAACTCTTTTTTCTCTAATGGTGACAGGTGAATGCTTATGCGCGTTTCTTTGACTGTTTCAGAATCTCCCAAATTGACTATCTCGGTTTCATCCAGATTGAACTTAGGCTTGTTCTCAAAATTTTCCACTTCTATGACAATTTCCTCAAGTATTATCTCTTCTTCTTCTGTTTACTCTGAGTCACTATCCTTATGTTGTGTTGTCTCATTACATTTCACAGTTGTTGGTTCATCAGGATAAGTAATAATAATGTTGTAGAGAGAAATGTAGAGGATAATAATAAATAATAAAATAGCAGACCATTGATAAATACCAAAATGTCAAACGAGAGCAATTTTAACGATCCAAACAATTGTTTCAAAGCGAAATGACAATTGTTTGGATCGTTAACTATTGATGGTGTAGCGGTCCAGTTCCTGAGAACAGCTCCCTTCTCCACGGTCTGAATGACGAGGCCTTTCTCCTATTCCTCCTCCTCAACTATTGTACTGCAATCCATGTCTTCATCTTCCAAAAACAAATTCCTCAAGCCAACTAGATTTTCATCTTCTTCGGATCCCCACATCATGCCGGAATGATGAAAGGATTGGCTCAAATATGGTACTAGCTTCTCAATAGGGTAATAAGGACCACGCCATGGTGGCGAGCAATCGTTGTACTCCTGCCAAGTGTACTGATATCCATGTCCGAATGTTGTGCCATGACGGTTTAGCTATATTTGTTTGGAGATACCCTGGAGATTCTTACCGAGCCCCTTACCGGGTTCATACCCTGCCCATGCTAATATGCTCTCTATTTTTCTACTCCAACATTTATCTTTCTCAATCTTGTTGACGCGCTCAATGTGATGGTAAGTCTCTCCACCCAATTTCCTTCTATTCTCAAGAATCGGAACAGTCTGATTGGTGTAAATAGGATTAATCATGTCTCCATGGATGATCACTCCCTGATGGTTACATTCAAACTTCACAGCCTAATGTAGAGTAGAATCTACGACCCCAGCATCGTGTATCCAGGGTCGTCCCAACATCAGATTGTATGTGGCAGATATGTCTAGCACTTGAAATTTAACATCAAACCAGGTCGGGCCCATCTGCAAACAGAGGTTGGTCTCCCTAATTGTGGCCCTTTGATACCCATCGAATGCTTTCACGTTCATAGTTCCTGCTCGTATCTCATGCAAGCCTTTACCCAATCTCTTCAAAATGGTCAATGGACAGATGTTGAGACTTGAACCTCCATCTATCAAGACCCTGGCAATAAATTTGTCTTCGCACTGTACAGTGATATGCAGTGCCCTGTTGTGACTCAACCCTTCTGGTGGCAATTCATCTTCGTGAAAAGTGATCTTATGGCTTTCCAATACTTGTCCTACCATGTTTTCCATCTATACACTAGTAATGTTATTAGGGACATAAGCTTCGTTCAACACTTTCATCAACGCATTCCTATGCGCTTCAGAATTCTGTAGTAGTGATAGAATGGATATCTGAGCAGGGGTTTTGTTCAGATGATCAACCACAAAATATTCTCTTGCTTGCACCTTTCTCCAAATATCATCCGGGCCTGTTTCAATGATAGGCGTCTTGGAGGCGGCTTCTTTACTTGTTCCTCCTAAATGCTCGGGCGTATAAGTCTTGGTCATACCTTGTGCTGCACCGGTTTATTCCATTTTCCCCTTTCCTTTCCTTCTCACTTCTGCAGCATAGTCCCAGGGTATAGCATTGGACTTAAAGGACGGTGTAAGTGCTACTGTTATGGTGAAGAGTTTGGTCACTTCTACTTCGAACGGAGTTGGCGAAACTGAGGGTGTTGTTACTTCAACCTCAAACGAAAATGATGCGGCTACATCAACCTCAATCGGTGATCTGTGCCACAATAGGTGTGAGAGTTATTGGAGGTATTTTAGGACTATCACCTTCACGAATGAACCCAATTGACCCTTCCAGATCCCATTCTTCATCGATTTCTATCACATTTACCCTTCGCCCCTGTGATCCGGGAGAGGATTATTACTGACATTAGGTTCAGTCTCATTTGCTTGTATAACCTTGGTGTCAATAAATGTATGGATCTTATCCTCAGAGTGCAACATTCATCAATAGTGTGACCCTTCATGCCCGCATGGTAAGCACATGTCTTGTATGGTTTGAACCACTGGGAGGAATTTTTCATGGAAACAATAGGAATGGGAGTGACATAGGAGGTTTGTAACCCTCTGGCAGTTCTACGTTCGGCTGAATACACAAATCCTCATTATTCAATCCTTCAATGCCCTTACCACCATCGACGCCTTGGACTCGACTAGTAAGCTTCTTAAGTTCCTCTGCCATGTTCTTGATGAGAATGTCCTTCTCGGTGGACTCCAGTGTATACAGGGTTTGCTGTGAAGTGTGAGGTAAGGTTTCCACGTATATAGGGTTACTTTGGTGGACTCCAGGAATTTGGACGTAGTGATGGTCGTTGGTTGAGTTTTGGGGAACAGGAGTGGGTTGTGGTCCATTTTGAGGAGTGTGGTAGGTGGTGGTTTGTGGGTACTGGGTTGGATGATGGTGATGCTATGGAGGAGTTGGTACTGGTTGAGGATTAGGATTTTGGGGAGGCGTGGAGGTGCGGGAGGATTTTGCGGGTGTTGGTTTTATGTGTTCTGAAGAGGTGCTGGGTTTTGGGCATTTTATTGACTGATGTCGGGAACATTCAGGGTAAGGGAAAGGTTTTCCAAGATCCATACCTGCTCAAGTTCCCCTTGTAACTCCAATATCTTTTGTTCTAATCGTAAAACCAAGTCATTCTGTGTCGGAGTACTCCGACCATTCGATGTTTCAACATTCTCTGCATGCGTAGTGTTGTCTTTCCTGATACCACTCATACCGTCCATTTTATCTTTTCCCTTGTTTTAGGATCACTTGGAGGAGGAGGAGGTGGAGGACCTCTAGATCTAGTATGATATGCTGATGATGCCAGTATGTACGAACCAACCTTAGGGGGTGGGAATAAACAAAGAAAAGAAGAAAACAAAAAGGTAAAAAAGTCAGTAAGGAGTATTAAAAGGATATTTGCAGTATTTAAATACATACGAGGAATTATAAATTCGCTTCCTAATTGGGGACCTCATTGTGCCCGAGGTAGGCCAAGCGACATATAGATTTGGAGAAAACTCAATGCCAATAGCTGCGTCATTTCATTAATATGATAAATGGACCAAATCCCTACTAAAACGACAATAACTATAAGAAGTTACTAATGGCATTTTCCTTATTTCAACCAAAGTTTAAAACGAATCTAGAAAACATTATTCCTAATCTATTTGGTCCTAGAGGGACCTTCTCCATACTTGGCCTTCTTTGCTTCATCAATCAGATTCCCTAGGTCGCGCATGTTCAGCAGCAGATATGCCCTTGCTAGATGCCCTCCTTCTTTGCCCTCTACATTCTGACAGTCCAAGATCCTCTTCCTCATCTTTACCTTGAGCTATATCAACCCCTGCTCCAAATACTCCAACCTTTTTATTGACTTAGTAGCGATTCCCCTCCACTCGTTGATTGCTTCCATGTACACTTTATGTTGTTCCAAATGACTGGCTTCAGACTCGAAAACCCTTTTGCGCAACCTCATGTATTTGACTTGTGCTTCAGCAGCGTCGTCTATGACCCTTTTACTCAAATTAACCCCTGGCTTGACATCTCCCGCTATGTCATCTACCCACCATGATGGGTAGAAGTACACCTGTCCAGCGTGATACCGATCTGGCTCGATGGTATCTTTCTCCACAATGATCTTTTGATGCCACATGTGTTGTGCCTCGAACTTGAATGGAATGGCGTTCCCCTGGAAGTCTGCTTTGTACTGAACCATTTTGGAAACTCATGGTATAACCTGCTTTCTCCCAGCTTGCCTCATAACCCTTATAGGAGCATAATGATAGCTTCCTCTCAATCCAATTATCACTAGATGAGGAGCCTCTCTCAATGCATTCCCCGGTTGTGCAAACCTGTCTAGGATAAAAGTCATTCTCTTTGGATGGTGATAGGCTATGTGGTCATTCCATGGTCGTCACAGAAGTTCTTATTGGTATTCTCCTCTTTGAAGGTGTTATAACAACCATACTTGCAGCAACATATTGCAAACCTCGAAATGCCTATACCCCTTTTTGCAACAGTCTAAGGACCGATACATCTCAGCCAAAATCATGGGGACAATAGTATAAGTTTGCCCCTCAATCCCCTCCATTAAGGTATTAGTGACCATAGCTAGGCGAGTGTGGATCCTTTCTCCCTGTATTGGACATACTAGCATCCCTAGAAAACAAACAATGAATACAAAAAACCCGACGGTCTAAAGGAGATATGACTTGTTGTGCCCATAACGCTCATAAAGGAACTTGAATGGTATGTAAGATTTATTCAGACAGACTAACCCATCATTTTTCTTGAAACCCATCATTTTCAAGAAACCTCGAGAAGTGCGGTTTTCTGAAACCAACAAACCAGGGCTATCCAATGGGAGTCCATCAAAGCCTCATATTTCTTCTAAAAAGGAAGTCATTTCTATGTCGCCAAAATGAAAGACGACTCTCTTCTCATCCCAGAACATGGTGGCTGCCTCAATTAATGCATTGTTTGGCTGAATGTCTAACAAAAAGGGTAAATTCCCGAGGACTCTTTTCACATGGTTTTTGTCACTTGGTGATAGATTTTCCCACCAATCCAGCAGCAAAGGTGGGATACTTTGAACCATGCCGAACCTGGGGACTTCGTGCCTCATTTCTGCAAAACAAATAAAGTAAGCCCTTTCCCTCTCCGGATTTGGCTATTTACACATTAATGATCAACATATTAGCATGTTTTCTCCAAATAATGCACATACCGTGATTGTGTCCCTTGGGATTATGGAAATCCCGACGGACTTTGGCCAAGGTTTGCCTTAGCGGGTTATTATGTGGACAGCGTTCTAACCCATACTAGGTTTGGACATGATGCATGCACAGTTAATATTAGAGCAAGGGTTTCTAGAAGAGTCTAGACCGATACCCTCAAGCGGATAACTTGAGAGGGAAAGGCACGAAACCGCGGACTGCACCGCTAATCAACTAGTTTTACCGTAAATAAGTCTTTCCAAATTTAAAGGGTGATTTAGAAAGAGCGCGGACACTCATCAAGCGCCGCTATGGTATTAATTACGCACGAGTGGAATATGATGTGGAGCATGCTTTATGCAAAGGTAAAACAACACGTTGTCAAATATTTTGCATGATAAAAACAATAAATGCAGTGTTAAATGAAATGTAAAGTCATAAAAAAAGGAAAACAAGATGAAGTTAGTTCGTGCAATGCGAAAGTTATAATAAAGTAAACAGGGAGTAAGGATGGGGAGAGACATGATGTAGCAATTCTTAAGGAAAAAAATTTGGAGCAGGCAAACATGACTAGAAATAAAGGAAAACGCATGTTATAGCCAAGTTGAGCAGATATTTGCATATTAATGCGAATTCAAATAAAGGGACAATAGGGGAAAGGGTGTGCATGAAACAATGAAAAGGGAAAACGGTAGCGGGATATTCATGTATCAAAATAATAAGAGATAAGGAAACACGTTTTACCAAAGAAGACTAATTCATATAGACCAAGTTCGCTATGCTAAGAGCCTAAAAAAAATCCCCAGCAGAGTCGCCATGCTGTCGCGCCCCTTTTTCTCACGAAATCGGGTTTCGACATGTGACAACTCTTTTAAGGAAGTGTTAAAAGAGAGATTCGCCACCTAACGGGTTCAAGGTGCGTCAAGGCACCTATATGCATATGACTCGGGTTTACTAGTTTGCATCACCAAAGATCGGGTAAAGGCTCAAATTACCTCGAGGAGAAGATGTTAGGTATTCTTCGAGATCCACAACTGTGGGTCCCAGCCGAACTCGAATTATATGAATTAGTCAGATAAACAAAAGGACAATAAGAAGTTTGGGCAGTTATTATCAAAAGACTTTGAACAAATACAAAACTCGATTTAAAGACGAAATGGGGGGGGGGGGGGTCCTAAGTTTTTTAGCCTAAAAGATCACCCCGTGCAACATAAATAATACTTCATAATTCCCTCGAGATGGGGTGTTACTCGTATTATTCAGAGGGCATAGACTATCATCTCCTAGTACCCGATTACTATCTTTAAGTTTGTTACCTATAGCGCAATAATTGATTCTAAATCGTGCCTTATGCGTGCACTACTCGTCCCATGCCTATGGCCCAGGAGGCTTTGGACCTACTATTTGGGTGGTTATAGACTTTACTTAGGTTGCTCAAAATAATAAATCTAAGCGACATTCAAAATATGTAGGACTACACATAAGGGAAATAAATGGATCAAGTTAGCCTCCACACGTAGGCAACAAATGCACGCAAACAGGTTTTACAAAGTAGGCAAGTGACAATTCCCAGAATTAATAGGAAATAGAGTCTTGAATCCTATAGTCATGGCTTCTAGGTGATTCTGAATTTTAAACGTACAGACAATGTTGCTTTCTTAGAATAACAAATTTGCAGATTGTAGGTATTACAAATCCTATAGCCATGCTTTCTAAATTATTTATGCAGTAAAGCAGTGATACGGTTGGTAGTTCAAAATTGCCAGCGTTTGATTTTATCAGCATACTTTTTAGGCGAGCAACAGGGTCCTATAGGCAGTATTTCTAAGAATTGGCAATTGAAACTAGTTATTATCTTCTCATTCCTATAGGCATGCTTTCTAGGCAAGCAATAGGAATAACAGTAATAGTAGCTAATTTAATTATATTCCTATAATCATGATATCTATGTGAATATCGTAAAGAGCAGGTATTTGTTACTCAATGTAATCCTGTAGGCATGATATCTAACATGAAGCAATTCGAACAAATAATTACTGTGTTGCAGCATAGTAGGCAGATAATAACATGTGGGAAATGAACACGTGAGCAGGTGAGATTATTTACGTCCTATAGGCATGTTATCTAACAAACACATAGAAATAAAGCATGTTGAACAAATTGAACCCTCAGATCCTATGGGCAGGATTTCTACCCTTTCATGCAAACATTAGAATAGACCCATTTTCCCAATTTACTAGTACCCCAATCGCTATTACAGAATTATTACAGGCCCAATACTGAATAAAATTACAAAGTGTTACAAATAACTATAGTGGGCCTAAGACAGGCCCAAAGTGTACCCACCCCAGCCAGGCCTTCAATTTTGTTTCCCCACAAATTTCATAGTCCAGAAACCACAAGAGAACCCTGATCATACCCAACAGCCATAGTTGATAAAAGGATCTAGGAAAACAGTCATTTAGACAAGCTAATTGGCTTAGTCAAGAAGAAAATGGCCAAGAACCTTAGGCCCTAGTGTGTCAGAGTTCACAAGGGTCTCAAAGTGGACCCCGAGCAGAGCTCACACTAGGGAGGTTAACAGAGAAGTTTTTGGGGGGGCCTTGGCTTTCAGCCGACCAAAAATTATAGGTTCAGAATAGGGAAGCAACCAATGAAAGTAGTAGCAAAGTAACAGGGTTTGGAAGAGTGCATTTGCATTACAAAGTGATCACATAATGGACATATCAACACAAAGGATGCATGAACTCAAGAAAACATGTAAATGCTGCAAGTTTTCACATAACACATTGGGGCAAGGTATATTTGTAAGAGGCAAGGAGTCTTAAATTTCTGGGATTACAGAGTAAATAGACAAAAGAGCATTAGGCTAGTAAGACAAATATTTATCATTAAATCAACAAGTTCAGACATAAAAGACCACATTATACTAAACATTGGGATTAAGCAGTACAACATATACCAACAAGGCAGATAGAATCACATATTATAAGGGAAAACAAGTCAGGAAATATTAATCTCAGATAATTAACTTCTAGGGGTACAAAATTGTCAGGGTATGAACATACTAAGTGACAAACATAGTCATAGGAGCAAATTACAACTAGAGTGAAGATATTAACAAATTAGGGCATGCTAATAACATAAATTAATCACTATACAAATTCAGAATCAGACAGGAAACAGGATTAGGCCACACAGACGATGCAAACACTCAAATAGTCAATACATTAAGCTAAACATGCTTCAAGATGTCCAAATTGCCTAAGCTAGATACAAATACATTTTTTAGAACTAACAGTTTAGGCGTGATACAATGCGAGCGAAGTTCATGCTATAGGCAGCATCACACATGAAGAGAGTCAAGGGATTATATCAAGTCATGAAATTCCAGAAAACATAGATACGCTAATTAGGACATAATGGAATAAACATTGCGAAGGTTGAGAACTAACCAGTTATTGCTTAATAAACAAGAAAAGAACAACAATATGACCTAGAATCTCGGATGCGTCAAGTTCCCAAGGGTTTCAAAGAACCCAGGCAATGCTCACATCCAAGGAAGGTCGGAAAATAGGAAATCTGGTGGCCTTGGATTTCAGCCGGCCAAGAGCCAAAGCAGAACAAAAGAGTAAATGAATACAAAGTGAAAACTTTAGTTTTTCAGTGAAAATTTAGCGATTGAAGTCTGTCTAAGAGGGAAAGGGGGGGGGGGGGGTTATATAGTGATAAAATCGAACAATAAACAAAGAAAAGAGTTATTTAAGCAACAAACAAGGAAAATAAATATATAAATCGGTCTGAAAATTAATTTAAGAGATCTGTGAACCCTAGTTTTTAGGAAAATTGAAAATCAATAGAATATAAACGAATAATCGGACTCACGGTAGCATAGGACGAATATAGACAGAATAATACCCAAAATCAAGGGTTTGAACTAATTTTTGTTCGATTTGAAGAGATCTGCTTGCCATGTTTAGGCAAGCACTTAGGAGATACCACAAGAGAACAACCAGTACTAAAAGGGGGTCAGATATGGCAATAAATAGCCATCGAATCCCATATTTGGTGGGATTAGGAGAAGATTTTGGGGGCGGCGATTTTAGGGTTCTTTAAAGAGGGAGGAGAGGTTGAGGAACGTGAAGGCGGCGGGTTAGGGGAAAAATAGGTTAGGGTTTTTGGGAGGGTAATTAAAAGGGAGAGAATAAACAAGGGCCGTTGATCTTGAGAGATTAACGACCATGATCTAAAAACGAGTGAGGCGGGTCAATTATAACTGGTACCGACCGGGTTTTGGGTTAAGGGGTCATTGGTTTGGGATGGGGTTATTGGGCTATGGCATTGGGGGTTTTGGGCCATTTAATTGGTCCGAAATTATTTAGAAATTTTGGCTAGTTTTTAAATACCCAATATTTATCAAAATATAATTTATAAAAGTAATTAATAAATAACAAAAAAATTATTTATGCACTAAAATGATTGAAAATAAGAACTTTAAATTATAAAACTATAAAAAGTTATTTTGGCACAAATACTGTAATTATACATGAATATAGGCTATTATGTCAAAAATACGCAATTAGCCTAAAAATGCAAATGTAATTATAAAAAATGAATTAAAATATTTAAAAACATACATGTTGGTGTAAATAATTTATTCGGATGATTAAATCATCATAAAAAATAATTTGAAGGATAATTATTGGATATTTATATAATAAAAAATGTAAAAAGAAATTAATTTAGTGTTCCTAAAAATAATGGAAAATGCTTGTATAGGTTTATAAACCAAATGATGATGCAAATATACTATTTTGAAAGTATATATATACATTTTAAAAATATGAGGGAAAAATTGAGTATCAACAAGCATGCTTTGTTTAAATCTATGAAGTCTACGTACATCCGCCATTTTTCATTCTTCTTACCATGAATACGTTGGCGATCCATTGGGGTCATTTTGATTCTCTGATGGAGCCATTTTCCAGCAGTTTTTTGACCTCTTCACGAACTGCATCATTTATTGTAGAGTTGAAATTTCGCCTAACTTGCCTTACTATGGGGTAAAATGGTCGACATTCAACTTGTGTGTCGCTATCTCCTTAGGGATACCTGGCATGTCTACATGGGAAAAGGCAAACAAGTTTGCGTTATTAGTTAAGAAATGACGGAATTTATCTGGTTCTTGAAGTTTGTGGCTGATGTAGGATTTCTTGCTATGGTCGTGATCATCGAGTTGGACGGGGTTTAGATCCTCTACAGTTGATTTCGTGGACTCTACAATCTCGGGATCTTTTATGACGTCCCTCCCTTTGTTAGCACTCGACCTCGATCCCGGTAATTGCTATGCCTCTTTGGTCTTGCCCTTCATTTGTTGGGTGTATGTACAATCCTGGGCGATGCTATAGAATTCTCGGAAAGTGCGTTGCTCCCCTCGGATGCTGAATACTCCCCATGGGGTGGGAAATTTGATGACTTGGTACAAGCTGGAGGGAATGGCCTTCATGGAGTGTATCCAATGACGACCTATAATGGCATTGTACGGTGTGTTCTGATCTATGATGTGGAATGTGGTTTCTTGAGTGACGTCGCCAGCCAAGACGGGAAATGTGATTTATCCAGATGTTCGTTCAACTGCATTGTTAAAGCCGGTTAGTGTGATGCAGCGTGGCACTATCTTATCCTTGAGTTTTATTTGTGCAAGTACTCGAGGGTGGATAATGCACGTGCCGCTCCCATCGTCAACCATAACATGTTTCACATCTGTATCTAATATGCGTAAAGTGATAACAAGAGCATCATGGTGAGGAAAAACCAAACCATGGGTATCTGACTTATCGATGATGATACTTTCTTCGAGTTCCTTGTACCGTTCATTCATGAATTTCATGTTGTTTATTGATGCGTCATCGCCCCCTCCGATGATTATTTGGATGGTTCGAGCTAGAGAGGGTGGTTTTGGTGGACCCTGATGCTGTTCCCATCCTTGAGCAAAGTTGGCCCTTCCTCAGTCGCTCAACAACTCTTTCAAATGCCCTTGGTGAAGCATGTTCACGACCTCTTGCTTTACAGCGATTTAGTCCTCGTTTTTATGACCCCGTTCCTGGTGGAATTCGCAAAGGGCGTTTCACTTTATAGTGTTAAGGTCATACCTCATCTTCTGCGGACACTTCACTTATATGCTGAGTTTCTTTAGTGCGTAGACTATTTCTAAGGGAGAAACACAGAAATTATGAGCAGATAGTAAGGGAGGCATACCTCTCTCGCTTCAGTGAGTCCCTGTTCTCGACCTAGATGGGCCTTCATCGTGGCGGGGAGGTGGCATGATGGCGGCTCTAACATACAGTTGATGTTTTTCACGGTTGGGTTGTGGACCTGCAAGGTCTCTTCTGGACTCGATTTGTACTGAATTCAACCATTGGGTTGGCCTGTTTAGGTCGTCTTCATCAGCTCGGACTTCGGCGCAATAGGCATTGTGTATCTCATCCCAAGTGGTCGGGGGATACTTCATGAGTTGGGTCAATAGCTTTCTTGTCACCCTTGAACAACTCATGTTTAACCTATTCTGGAAAGCTGCTACGACCATTCCTTCTGATACATTCGGTAAGGTCATCCTTACACGGTTGAACCGGGTGAGGAAGTCCCTCAGCCCTTCACCGGGTGACTGTTTGATGGAAAATATATCATTGTCTCTCGCCTCTGCTTTCTTAGCTCCGGCATGGGCCGTTACAAACTTGTCGGCCATTTCTTCGAACATCTCAATGGAGCGCGCAGGCAGCTGCGAATATCAAGTTAGTGCACCCTCGTTGAGGGTTTCGCCAAACGTTTTCAATAATATGGAGGATATATGCTCTTTGGCGAGGTCGTTGCCTTTTATTGTGGTGATAGAGTTAGTCACATGATCCTCAGGGTATGTCTTACCATCGTATATTTTCAGGTACGGCGGCATTTTGAAGGTTTTAGGTGTGGTATGCGGTGCAACTTCATCATTGTATGACTGCTCAACAAACCGACCGGCATCCCTTTTAGGCAAGAGTTTTGGGGCACCCGGTATATTGTCTACCCTCTGTTGATATTCTTTCATTTGGTCTCGAAGCATTTTGTTTTTGTTTTCCATCTCCCCCATATTCCTCAAAAAGGTTGTGAGGGTGTCGTTACCTGCATTATTAATTTTATGAGTAAAACCTGTTACGGGAAGAGGGTCGTGCTACTCGACTGCTATTGGTGCAATGCAAGTTCTTGTGTTCTCTCTGTTCGCCTTTAGGGCAGGTTTTTCAAGGATACTAGTCAATGTGTTTGTCAACCAGGCTTCGAGCAACTTTTTGACCGCTGGTGGTGCCTCTTCTGTTGTGGACGTCGAGGCTCTTTTACCGTGTGAAATTGTGATACTGCCGTGAGGAAGGGGTGAACCACTCCTCTTGGGAAAGGCGTTTAGTGTTACCTCCTCACCATCTGTTTTAGTGACCTCGTTAATGGTGTTTAAGAGGTTAGTGGTGCGATCGGCTACTGCCTTTATCCTTTCTTCTCAGTTACTTGCCATGTCATATCCGTACACCCAAGAAACTATAGGGTTTTGCGTTCTCCCCACAGACGGCCCCAAATTGTTTGACCAAAAAAATGAAGATCTTTGATTGAACTAATTAATTTAATATTTGAGAGGTTAATCCTAGTTAAAGATAATAGCCTCAAATCTATAATATGCTACGTGGTTGATGTAGAGCAGTGTTGAGACAGATTTAATGCGGTGTGTATTTAATGTTTCGAGTGCAATAATATGCTAGAAGTATCAAGTATTAAATAACAATAAATGGCAATGAATGTAAATAAAGAGGAAAATTCACCCAATATTAGATGAGGTGGGTGATTCCTCTTTCTGACAATGATGAATGACAAGTAACTATGAGAATATTGAAGAATTTCTCGGATCTGATTGGAATGATAAGGAATAATCCAAAAAGACGAATCTCCTTAGAAAGGTGTCCTAGAGGTTTTACGGGGTGTCATGTGCAATGCCAAGGCACAAGTCAAGAGTAATATGCCAATATGCAAAGACAATGTCACAAACAGAGGTTTTTCAAGGTATCACGTGCGAGGCCAAGGCTTATGTCAATGGCCCGAGGTCGGTCGTGGCATGCTATGTCAATAGCCCGAGGTCCGCTGTAACACTCCTCAAATCTATAGAAGTTTCAACACTCGCTAAATATAGAATTTAATATTTTTTTTCTTCTTAAATTATACTTCTATTACGGATTTAAACTCTTGTGATTGATTGTTGAGTTACTTCTCTATTTACAAAGAATTGGATATACAATTAGGTCAATATTAATCAAAAAAGAGATAAATAATAAAACAAAAAAAGGGGGGGGGGGGGGGNTTCATTCAGAAGGGCAAAAGGGCAGAGGCCTTATTCGAACAAAACAAAGAAAAAGGCTTAATTTCTTAGAGAACACATAAACAAGACGCACGGATACGAACAGAGGCAGCCAAAAATTGCTCAAAAAATTATATGGTTCTTCACAACTCACTTATTCTTGAGCCCAGGTATATAAAATTCCCTATTGTCAATTATCCTACAGTAGTAATAGGTAAATTGAAAAGTTAATTCCCTTCTTCCTCTGTATCAACAGTACCATGTTTAGGTGTAAAAATTTGAAATTAATTCAAATACATTGTTTGTTGTAGAATCAATTGTTTGACGGGTATAAATTGGACTGGGGCCTACGTATTGGCTCAAGGGGTTTTGAGGTGAGTGGATATAACCATTTACTAAAGTGGTTCTACTCACAAAAATATGCCCACAAAGTGTTTGATAAAATGCTTTAACGAGTCATCATGTGCTTAATTGGAACGAATGAGTTAATGTTAAATAAATATATTCTAGTTCAAGCATATGTATTTTACTGGAGAAGTGTAGCGTCTATTTTTCATATTTTTATGCTTTACTACATGATCTTACATGTTAAAGTTTCAAGAGTTAGATAGAACTTTTAAAAATACTGTGTAATTTTATTTCATGCTTATGCTATATATACACTCAAGAATATTATTATGAATATTGATAAATAACTTTCAAACAAGATTTAGACTTGAAAAGTCACAAGAAGAAGTTTTAGGAAGAAAAGGTTTCCGGGAGAATCCTCTATTCTGAGAAGGGGTCATCGTCCAGGCCGAGGGTCCTAACCAAGGCGTTGAATTCCTGAAACTACTTGTGCCAAAGTAGGGAGCACACGAGTCGAGGGTCTCGTTGTTGATAATCTACTTAGCTGGGATAAGGTATGATACATTAGCCTTGAGAACCATGAAACGAGTGGCACCTCGAGGATTGGGCCTATTCGATCAGGTTGAGATCGAACCTACGCCGATCACACGGTGACTAAGATAGAATTAAGTCAGGATAGTTGGAACTCCCGAAGTATAAAGTGAAGTATTTTTTTCATAAGAAAGAAAAAGAAAAGAATTTCTTTTAGAATATTCATAAATTCCTATTATACAATTATTTTAGAATCTTTGCTCGTAATGTATATTTTATTAAAGTTTCGTCCCCTGTCGTTGAGACTCACCGAGTACAATGGATGGTACTGATGTTCTCTTTTAGGAACCTAAGTTGGTCTGCGGTGCAATGTAGGAACCGGTTTTGCAGGCGAGCAGGCTACGAGTTAGAACTTCCCTCACTTCGAGTGCTATTGGTGAGCTCTGCTTTTGTTCGTGAGTAATCCTTTGAGTCGTCATTATTTTGATATTTCTTTGTTTACTTAGAGAACTGGCTAGGAAATCTTATGTCCTGAACAGTGCGTCAGTTTATCAATAGAGGCTTCATAGACACAGTCGATGGGTTAAGATTTAGGTGTTTTAAATAATAACTTTGCATTATTTCAGTAGTTACTACGAATAAATTTTTGGAGCTGGTTTATTTTAGATATTTAAATTAATTAAAATTATTTGGTTAAATTATTTCCTTTGTTGCATATAAATTTTGAAATTAAGATTTGATAAGCGCAGATGGTTCGTTCGGTCATGTTTAGTGATCGGGTGCCGGTTACGGCTGGTTCAGAAAATAGGTCGTGAAAAACTTGGTATCAGAGCCTCAAGTTTATGGAGTCCTGTCTATGAAGCTGTGTTAGTAGAGTCTTGTTTATGATGAAGCACGCCATACTTATAAACATGAGGCTACAAGCACATAGGAAAAGTCTCAATTTTTTTCTTCATACTTTAGATCGTGCAGGATAGTCTACCTCTAAGAAATTATTTAATGTATTCGTTTCTCTAAAACTCGCATAAATGGCTCGTACTCGCAACTCTGACACCGACACTCAGGATGTTGTTCAAGAAACTATTACTACTATTGTGTCTCAAGGTAGAATTAAGAAGGATTTAACTCAGAAAAGAAAGGGTAAATCCACAAAGGGGGTTCAAGTACCCCGGGTTGAACATGAAGAAGGGGTGGATAATGATGAGCAAATACCTCAGGATCCAACGCCACCCCCAAAAACAATTTCGGCTGAGACATTTATATATCTAGAGGTGGGTCAGATGTTTAATGCTGTCAACAGTGCTATGGAGATTTTTAAAGCCTTCATGGCCAACCAGAATGAGAGAAGAGATGAGATTCCACCTCAATAAAATAGACAGAACAATTCTGAGTCCTTAAGAGTGAATGAGTTTTTGAAGTTGAGTCCTCCATTGTTCCATGTTTCTATAGCTGATGAAGATCCAATGTTGTGGCTGGAGGGTGTCAAGAAAGCCCTTCGAGAGATGAAGGCATTTGATGATGAAGTTGTGGAGATGGCTGCTTACCAGCTTAGAGATGTGGCTGGCGCTTGGTTTGAGTTGTAGGAAAAGGAAAGAGATGAAGATGATGGTCCACCTACTTGGGAAGAATTTGAAGAGGCCTTCATGGATAACTTTATCCCGGAAGAGGATAGGGAAGCTAAGGCTACAGAGTTTGAACAACTCAAGCAAGGGAATAAAAGTATGCAAGAGCACTTCATAGAATTCATAAGGTTGGCTAAGCATGATCCTCACATGGTTAAGACAGAAAAAGCAAAGATTTGTAGGTTTGTTGGTGGTTTGTCTTACCACATTAAGGACACGACATCAGCTGCAACGGTAGGAATGACAGTTTTCTCCTCTGTTGTGGGATTTTCCAAGCACTTAGAAAAAGACAGACAACAAAGGATAGAAGAAAAAGAGCATAACAAGAGAGCCCGGACAGCATGCCGGTTTAATGGTACATCAGCGAAGGTGGAAAAGGTTCTTCCAATTCGGAGTCATTAGCACCAGCTCAATCTAGTCATCAGTCAGGTGGTGGGTCTTCCTCCAGACATACCAGAATTATGGAAATCAGTATCGCCAGAATCAGAATATTAGGACAACACCCTCACATAGCCAGAGTCATGCTGAGCAACATCCATAAAAACAAGGCCTTTGTGGAACATGTAAGCGGCAACATTCAGTCAGTCCAAGCTCGGGTTTCATGGTTACTATCATTGCGGAGACATTTGTCATATAAAGGCCAATTGCCCAAAGTTGCGACGTAATTTCAGTGGGGGTCCAACTCGTCCTTCTAGTTCCTCAGCTACTGCAGTTGCACCACCTTAGGCTCGTGGTTCTCATAATCAGACCGGGCATGGGGCAGGTAGAGGTGCAGATCGAGTTACTCAAGGAAGGTCACAACCTTGTTTGTTTGTTACACTTGATTGTCAGAGTGCAGAGTCATATGCATAAGTTATTATAGATATACTTCTAGTTTTCTCACATAATGCTTATGCGATAATGGATCCAGGTTCAACGTTTTCGTATGTGACTCCATACTTTGCAATTAACCTCGGGCTAGAACCGAAACAACTTAGTGAGCCATTCCTATTATCTACTCCAGTTAGCGAGTCAATGAAAGGCACAAGAGTCTATAGAGGTTGTATAGTTTCAGTCCAAGGTCGCACCACCAAGGCCGATCTCATAGAGTTAGAAATGGTGGATTTCTATGTGATCATGGGTATGGATTGGTTATCTTCCTGTTATGCCATATTAGATTGTCGTGCCAAGTTAGTCAGGTTTCAATTTCCAAATGAAGAAGTCTTAGAGTGGAAGGCTAGTTCAGCATCGCTTGTAGGTAAGTTTATTTCTTACCTTAAGACACATCGAATGATTAGTAAGGGGTGTCTCGCCTATTTGGCTCACATCATTAATCCAGAATCAGACTCACTAGCTCTTCAGTATGTGCCAGTTGTTAGAGAATTTCCAGAAGTTTTCCCAGATGACTTTCCCGGACTTCCTCCCGAAAGAATCATAGACTTTGACATTTATCTCATGCCAGGCACTCAGCCCATATCTATACCTCCTTATAGGATGGCTCCAGTAGAACTTAATGAGTTGAAAGACCTTCTTGACAAGGTATTCATCAGGCCGAGTGTTTCACCATGGGGTGCCCCGGACCTATTTGTCAATAAGAAATGTGCGTCGACTATCGGCAGTTGAATAAAGTTACCATTAAGAACAAGTACCCATTGCCAAGAGTTGATGATTTATTTGACCAACTTCAGGGTGCAAAGTACTTTTCAAAGATAGACTTGAGGTTGGGGTACCATCAGTTGAGAATCAGAGAAGAGGATATATCTAAAATAGACTTTAGAACTCGCTACGGGCACTATGAATTTCTAGTAATTCCCTTCGGGTTGACAAATGCCCCAACTGCATTCATGGACCTCATAAATAAATTTTTCAAGCCATTCCAGGATACCTTTATTATCGTGTTTATAGACGATATTTTTGTATACTCTAAGAGCAAGGAAGATCATGCAGAACACCCCAAAATAGCCTTGCAGACCATGAAGGAGAATGAGCTTTATGACAAGTTTTCAAAATGTGAGTTCTGGTTGCAGTCAGTGGCATCCTTAGGCCACGTGGTATCTAGTGAAGGCGTAAAAGTAGATCCTCAGAAGATAGAAGCAGTCAAGAACTGGCCTAGGCCGACAACTCCAACCGAAATCAGGAGTTTCTTGGGGTTAACTGGCTACTATAGAAGGTTTGTAGAGGGGTTTTCCCCACTTGCAGCTCCATTAACTAAGTTGACTCAGAAAGTAGTTAAGTTCCAGTGGTCAGGCGCTTGTGAGCAGAGTTTTCAAGAGTTAAAGAAGAGGTTGACCATTGCACCTGTGTTAACCTTGCCGATAGGTTTGGGTGGGTTCACATTGTATCGTGATGCCTTTATAGAGGGTATTGTTTGCGTTCTTATGCAAAATGGAAAAGTTATAGCTTATTCTTCCAGGCAGTTAATGGGTTGGTAAAAATAAATATTACACATGGAATTAAATATATGGTTGATACCGCAAGACACGTATGAGAAAGAGACAGCTGGAGAGTTGCATTAGAATAGGCATGAGTTATAATAAGCACGAACAAATCACCCACGAGAGGAAAGGGGTACGATCACTCGAGCCTGAATTTATAAATGAAGTGACATCGGCAGGATGGATCAAGACGGTAAAAAGGGAAGATTCATGAATCGTCAATTAATGAGCGTGAATGATCACAAACGTTACAGAATCTTCATGAACAGTTACAATTTCCAATTATAACATCTCATTAATATCATTAATTCTCATAATGATTCAGTCATAAAAGGGAAAAGAAGTTGTCCTTATATATTCCAATATAAGGTAAGGAAATTTTACTTGTAAGGACACGTTCTGATTATTATTAGAATACAATTACTTTATTTTGCTTTTTATCGACTACTTTGTCATTTCTTATTCTAATTTCCTTTCTTATTATTTAGAGAATATAGAATTTCTTGATTATCAGTAGCCCAAGTACTTCTAAAAATAGGCTTTTACTGAGAATCTAATTTTTTTGTTAAACAAATTGGTTCTGTTACCGGGAATCTTATAATCTTCTTACTTTCCAAATCTTCACTCTCACAACCAAGTCATGTTGAATGTCAATGACAACAACCAGCAGGTGGAAGGAACTCCAGTTCCATCACCTCAAGGAACACCACGCTCTTCACGAGAAGGATCACCTGAAATATCTACTACTCACAATAATGAACAACATGGAGATGAACAAACTGTTGAGCATGATGCTATGAAGTAGTTGATCATTGAACATCTGAATAATGCTCTCAAGGATTTCGTGAGGGGACTATCATCTGTGCCACCCACTCCTCCACCACACAATACTGCAACTGTGGAAATCCCACATTCAGGGTTAGCTAATTCAGGAAGCGGGGGAACTCCCAATGAGTCACGTGATGGGGGACCAGGTACGGCTAATAATTCTGATTTACAAACTTTATTACTAACCTTTCAGAAATGGGTGAAAGAACAAAATGACCATATTGAGAAATACCTAGCGTACCACCTGTGATCAAAGGAGTTGATATCGACAAATAATCGCAACAACCATAAAAACCAAGCACAGCTCCATTGCCCATTCCCAAGAAGTTCAAAATGCCTGACATCCAAAAATATGATGGAACAACTGATCCACATGATCATGTCACTGTGTTCACCACGGGAGTAAAAGGCAATGATTTAACCAAACAAGAGATCGAATCAGTGTTGGTCAAAAAATTTGGAGAAACACTCACGAAAGGAGCGTAAAAATGGTACTCTCTTTTACCTAAAAATTCTATTGACTCTTTTGATGAGCTTGCAGATCTATTTATAAAAGCACACTCAGAAGCTCAAAAAGTTGAAAAGAGAATGGAGGATATATTTAAAGTAAAGCAAGGAGATACAGAATTGTTACGAGAATTTGTAGATAGATTCCAGCGTGAAAGAATGTTGCTACCAAGAGTACCTGAAAATTGAGCGGCCATGGCATTCCAAGTAATTTAAATGAAAGAAGTTCAGAAGCTACGATAAGGCTTAAAGAAAGTTTACGAGAGTTCCCTGCCACAACATGGAATGATGTTTATAATATGTATATTACCAAATTGAGGATAGAAGAAGACATCATTGTTCAATCAAGGGTTGATGAGAAAACAGGTTCGAGATGGTCAGAATTTGAGAAAAAGTCTGGTAAAAATAGGTATGAGCATTATATGGGACCTTTAGGGAGAGAAACACGTTCCAAATCCGAGAATGTGCAAGATGATCATAGATTCAAAAATATAGATTCAGGTTCATCATCATCGATATCCAGAAAAGATCAAAGTGAGCGTAATAGGGATACCAACGCAAATGCAAGGTTTAGTGATTACAGTTTTTACATCAGTACTTCCGTGTTGGTTGCTGTTTTAAGGAGCATGGGGGATAAGGTACGATGGCCAAAGGAAATGAGATCAAATCCAAATAAAAGAAACCCAAATTTTTGGTGCGAGTTTCATAACGACCACGGCCATAAAACATCATATTGCAGACTATTACAAGGTGAGGTGGAACATTTGTTGAAACAAGGTTATTTGACAGATTTATTCAGCGAGAAATGCAAACAAGCTTACATGAAAAATAGACAAGAGCCTCCAAAACCTCCGTCTCCAAAGAGAACGGTAAATGTGACAAGCGGAGGGGAAGAAATCAACGGTGTAACTTATACAACTGCAAGAAAAACATCAAAGTTCACGGTAACTCACAGAAAGCGAGTTCGTCAAACGTTGGAAGAAGATAACATAATATTTGATGATGCAGATGCAGATGGCTTGATGATTCCCTACAACGATGCATTGATAATATCTTTACTTATACATGATACTAATATAAAACGAGTTTTGATTGATCTAGGTAGCTCCGTGAATATTATTCTATTACGAGTGGTAAACGAAATGCTAATGGGCGACCGTGTAGTTACAAAATCATGTTCCTTATCTGGGTTTGATAACTCAATCTTTATTACAAAGGGTGAGATAGAGCTAAATACATTTGCGGAAGGAGTCATCGAAGAAACAAAATTTCAAGTGATAGACACGGACATGGCCTACAATGTGATTCTTGGGAGGCCATGGATTCATGATATGGATGTTGCGCCATCTATATTACATCAGGTTATTAAATTTCCTTCAAAATGGGGAATTCAACAGATTCGAGGAGATCAACAAACTTCAAGGAATATCAACTCAGTGATACAGCAAAGTCAGAAAGATGCGGGTGCAACCGAGGAAGATGCGGTAAATCAAATTTCAACTGAAATTGTATCAAAAAGACCGATGTGGATTCCAGACCGGATGTAATTCAATAACCAGAGGAGAATGAAAATATCAAAACAACGATTGAGGAACTCGAAGTTGTTGTACTATTCGAGCAATGGCCAGATCGAAAAGTTCATATTGGAGCAAGGTTAAGCCCGAAAATGAGAGGTAAGTTAATTGAATTCTTAAAAGCTAACGCAGATTGTTTTACATGGTCACATTCAGATATGAAAAGTATACCTCTGGAGGTGATGACCCAGAAATTAAATGAAGATCCATCATACATACCTGTCAAGCAAAAGAATAGGAAGCAAGGATCATTCAAAAATCAAGTGATCAATGATGAGGTACAAAAACTCTTAAAGATTGGTTCAATACACGAGGTAAAATATCCTAATTGGTTAGCTAATATTGTGGTAGTTCCGAAAAAGAACGGTAAATGGAGAGTTTGTGTAGATTACACTAATTTAAATAAAGCATGCCCGAAGGATTCATTCCCTTTACCGCATATAGATCAACTGATTGATTCTACCGCAGGTCATGAGCTGTTTAGCTTTTTAGATGCATATTCTAGTTATAATAAAATAAAAATGGATCCCTTAGACGAAGAAAAAACTTCATTTATTACGGATAGGGGGACTTATTGTTACAAAATCATGCCTTTTGGCTTGAAAAATGTTGGAGCCACATATCAGAGGTTGGTGACCAAGATGTTCCAAGAACACCTAGGAAAGACAATGGAAGTATATATTGATGATATGTTGGTTAAATCTACACAAGCGGAAGATCATTTTCAACATCTTTCAAATACCTTCGAGATCCTCCGCGGCTATAATATGAAACTGAACCCAGAAAAGTGCGCTTTTGGCGTAGCTTCAGGTAAAATTTTAGGCTTTCTCGTATCTAATAGAGGCATTGAAGTAAATTATGCACAGATTAAAGCTATTAAAGAAATACCTGATATATTCACGAGCAAAAAAGAGGTACAAAGATTCACAGGTAGGATTGCAGCTCTGGAAAGATTCATTTCAAAGTCTTCAGAAAAAAAAAGCTTTAATCTCTTTTCAGTGTTAAAAAGGAAAAATTAGTTCGAATGGACTGAGGAATGCCAACAAGCCCTCAAAGATTTGAAGACATACTTATCAAATCCTCCTTTGTCGGCTAAACCAAGGGATGGAGAAAGACTGTTTGTATATCTTGCAGTTTCAGAAGTAGTTGTAAGTGCAGTTTTTGTACGAGAAGGCACATGTAAACAATCTCCAATTTATTATGTTAGTAAGTCTTTATTAGATGTTGAGACTAGATATCCTCATCTAGAAAAACTTGCTTTAGCATTAGTTATGACATCAAGGAAATTGAGACCATACTTTCAATGCCATCCTATTTCCGTAGTAACTGCATATCCTTTAAAGAATATTTTGCATAAACAAGAATTATCAGGAAGATTAGCCAAGTGGACAATAGAACTCAGTGAATATGATATTATGTATCAACCTAGAACTACAATAAAATCTCAAGTTTTAGCAGATTTTGTAGCGGATTTTAGTATAAAAATGGTTCCTGAAGTTGAAAAGGAATTACAAATATTCACTGGAGCTAATCCAGGTACGTGGACTTTATTTACTGATGGTTCCTCAAATGTTAAAAGAGCCGGTTTGGGTATTGTCCTAATTCGACCCTCGGGGGAAAGTATAAGACAAGCAATTAAGTGTTACCCTATTACTAATAATGAAGCAGAGTATGAAGTTGTAATTGCGGGTTTGGAACTGGCACGAGAACTATCCATAGAGCAAATCATGATTAAAAGTGATGTTGGTAGTCAATCAAATGCAGGGGACTTACATAGCTAGAGAGGCAAGGATGCAAAAATACTTGGAAAAGGAAGGAGAACTGATCAGGCAATTCCAATCATGGAAGATCGTGCAAATACCCAAGGAAGAAAATGCAGAAGCAGATGCATTAGCTAACCTTGCTTCAGTTGCAGAAGTAACGAGTGCAGAAAATGCTATTGTAATACATTTATTTCATTCAACACTTGACCAGGATAAACATGAGGTATGCTTTAATAATTTAACCTGGAATTGGAGAAACGAGATTGTTAATTTTTTGCAGTACGGAATCATCCCTGAAGGAAAGAAAGAGTCTCAATTGCTTCGACGAAAAGCTGGTCGCTATTGTATAATTCAAGGAAATTTATATCGAAAGATGTTCGGTGGTCCTTTAGCAAGGTGCCTTGGACCCAATCAAACAGAATATATGATGAAAGAAGTACACGAGGGACATTGCAGGAATCTTGCAGGTGGAAGATATTTAGTTAAAAAGGAAAAGGATGTAGAGAATTATGTAGTCAAGTGTGATAAATGTCAATGATACGGCAATAATATGCATCGCCCTGCAAAAATATTACATACGGTTATTTCCCCATGGCCATTTATGAAGTGAGGAATGGATATAGTAGGCCCTTTACCATAAGCTAAAGGAAAGGTACGATTTTTATTAGTTTTAACAAATTATTTTTCTAAGTGGGTAGAGGCAGGAGCTTTCAAATAGGTACGAGAAAAAGAGGTTAAGTATTTCATTTGGCGAAATACTATATGCCGGTTTGGAGTACAAGAAGAAATCGTATGTGGTAATGGCCCACATTTTATAGGCTCGAAAATCACAGAATTTTTTCAAAGTTGGAAAATCAAACGAGTAACCTCTTCACCTTATCATCCCGTGGAAAATGGACAAGCTGAGTCGACAAATAAGATTATTATCAATAATTTGAAGAAGATATTAGAGAAATCAAAAGGCAATTGGTCTGAGAAATTACCAGGAGTATTATGGGCTTATAGAAGAATAGCAAAAACAGCTACGGGACTAACACCATTTTCACTTGTGTACGGTTCAGAGGCTTTAATCCCAGTCGAAATAGGAGAACCAAGTACGAGATTCACACTGGAGAAGGAAGATTCAAACGATGAGGAATTAAGAACAAATTTGGATTTAATCGAACAAAGAAGAGAAGAAGCTTTAATAAGGATGGCAGCACAAAAGCAAATCATAGAACGCTTCTATAACTGGAAGGCTCACCTTTGATATTTCAAGATTGGGGACTTCGTTCTCAAAAAGATTTTCCAATCAACGAAAACAGGTGGAACGGGAAAGCTGAACCCAAATTGGGAAGAACCTTATAAAGTTCGAGGTATCGCTGGAAAAGGTGCCTACGAGTTAGAAACCATGGACGGAAAAGTTTTACCTTCGAGTTGGAATGTTGTTCACTTGAAGAAATATTATTTTTGAGCAAAAGAAGTACCCCCGGGCAGGTATCACTCAATTACGATTTTTTTTTGTACAGTTAAGATTATACTAACAATTTTAGATGATAGGCAAAAAGCTAGCCCACACCAAATGATGATACTAGACCTGAAAGACACGCGGATGCAAAATTATTTCCGGTCTAGGGTTACAACCTTTCTGATGGAAATAAAAAGGATCAAGCAGTCATCATCTAAAAAATATATACTTCCGAGTCCCGTATGTTTTTCCTTTTCTGGAAATGGACCACATGAAAGGAATAATCAAGTGATCGAGATTTCATACTTCAAAGCTCTAACACTTGGGGGGCTATATATATGGAAGGCAAAGAAGAATAAAAAAGCCACAATTCGAGTCAAGCCTAAGTCAATCTACCCAACAAATCGAAATTTAAGAGCAAATCAAAAGCCAAGAACACAAGCCAAATTCAAAAACCTATGATGAAGTATACGCTCGCAGATGTAAATTAGAAAATCTTACGAGTATCTAGGTTAAAGGCAATATTTAGTCATGGATTGCAAGATATACCCTTGAATTTTGTAAAATATGTTACAAAGAAAACAGTTATGAAAGAGTTGTAGATGTTACTTGAATACATGTAAAGTATTATACAGTTTGAAAGCTCAAGAATACAAAACTTTCTCAAATTATTCAAAGAAATATGTATATTCCTACTTCTTCTTTTGTATGTTTACACCCATATGAAGTTGAGACGTCTTCTTCATTAAGTGTCATTTATAAAAGCGCTCTCTTTTATAATTCGTGCTTATTCAAAAATTCATGGAGTATTGAAGCATTTTTAATGCAAAATAAAAGAGTTGAAAAAAAAACTCGAAAAATAATATTATATAAAATTTGTTAAAACTAAGTATAAACTTAGTTCCAACCTAACTATTTGATACTAAACCCCAAAACAAACCAGGGGTAAAAAATTTTCAAACATTACTAAACCCCCAAAACGGATTAGGGATAAACTTCCCAATCATTCCACCAATAGAAAAAGAAAGACAAAACAACAAAATAAACTTTCACTATGAGGCAGGTTCTGAACTAGTACTATCAGAAGGATTCAAGATGGCATCATCATCAGCAGCAGAAGGTTCGACTTGAGTAGAAGAGGCTTGAACAACAGCTTTGTCAAGACCCAAAATCCTAACTTAGGTCGTGATGACGCCCAACGGCGGGTTCAGGCAAGCCAACAACTCAATTTACTAAGGGTTCTTTCTTATTAAATTAAACATTTCAACATATTCTCAGTTTTTAAAACTTAAAAACATAAATCGACAAAGATAATTAGCCAGTTTTTAATCAAAAGCGTTCATGAGGAGGCGTGAGCCAATATATATATACAGACCCGAAATCCATAATAACTATCACGTGTGTGCTAGGAACTAGTGTCACAAGTCCTACGGGCATACTAAAAGAACATACAAAATATATAACATACAGTCCCACTGTCTGAAAGAAATAGACGGGAAATAAGCAAAAGAAACCCCATGGTGCTGCCGGAGATCGCCAGGAGGAAGCAGCTCACCGTGAAGTCAGGTCTGTCTATAATCAGAATCAAGCTTCGGTCTGACAACCAGATGCACCAGCCTCAGAACCTGTACAATTAAGTACAGAAGTGTAGCATGAGTACATAAATATATATGTACCCAGTGAGTATCCCGCCTAACCTCGAAGAAGTAGTGACGAGAGGTCGACATGACACTCACTAAGGTCCAACAATATAATTTAACAGAATATGATGAAAATGGTAGGCATGTAAAGGCAGTGAAGCAACAAATATATATATATATATATAAGGCACTGAAATCCAAAGAAGTACTGGAAATAAATAAACAATTACTACTTAACCTTCACCAAATATCTGTCAAATCAGTGTCCATGAATTTAGTAACAAATAAATCATGCACATATAAGATAAGGACAACCGGACGGGGTCATAAGATAGTCGTATCCGTGCACTGCCGAGGGTCGAACGGCCCGAACCATAAGTGCACCTTTCCATAAAGTACTCACATCTATGCACTGCCGAGGATCGAACGGCTCGAACAAAAAGTGCATCTTTGCCATAAAGTAATCCTCTCTATGCACTGCTGAGGATCGTATGGCCCGAACCATAAGTGCATCTTCCAATCCGCCGTGGCGTACGCCAGTTCCCATAAGAGTGGGGGAAATCACACTCCGCTCGCGGAATGTAAATTGTGAAGCGGTCACATGCACACACAATATTCTCTTTTAAGTTACTTTTCAGTAACAGTTCCTTACAAATTTTCTCAAATTCCATGATCTGAGGGAAATAAGCCGCATGTAACATTTAATTTATTAAGCATATAGTTCATTTCAAGGAAAACACAAGGCATGATGTGGACCTGACTACCCGAACATAATAATAATAGCCACTACGTACGGACTCTCGTCACTTTGTACGTACGTAACCCCCACAATTATCACACATAGCATTTAAAACACCTACGGGACAATTCCCTCTTACGAGGTTAGAAAGGAGACTCACCTCGTGTTGCACCTACTCCCCGGGGCAAGAATGCGCCCGAAACTCTGAACTCATTACCCAAAGGACTCGAAGCTAACCAAACGTTACGTAAATATATCAAATTACACTCAAATCATGGAATTCTCCTATTATTTAGTCAAATTCATCATTCTTGAAGAAATCCCAAAATCCAACCCCGAGCCCGCATGCTCGGATTTCAAAAATTCTTGAAGGAAACACTCACCGATAACCTAAGTATCACTAATATATGATTTTTGTATGATTTCATAGCCAATTCACGGGTAATTCTCTACATTCTCGAAAGCCCTAGGTTACTACCCAATTCCTTAATTTTCCACTAATTAGGTAGTTAATTCAACTAGGAATTCATGCATTAACTAACTTTAGGGTAGAATTCACTTACCTTTTTAGTAGCTAGGTCGTGGAGCTCCTTCCCAAGATTTCAAGGTCTCTAATGGAGGAAGAAAATGGGGTGACATGAAATAATCCCGTGTCTTAAAGAACTTTCTGCCTACTATGGTTCCGCACCTGCGGCTCAAGAACCGCACTTGCGGTCTCGCGCCTGCGAGAAAAGACTCGGACCTGCGGAAGAGGGGCAAGGGGCTTGGGCTCGCACCTGCGGCTCCACTCCTGCGGATATTGTTCGCGCCTACGAGAAATGGGCATCCTCACCTGAAGCTGCACCTGCGAGGCAAGGACAGCAAGAGCGATTTCGCACCTGCGACTGGGCAACCGCATCTGCGGTCACACCAGATCAGTTGCACCAGCAACTGCTTCAACTGGTTTTTGGCCTCGTTTGGTGCCCGAAACGCTCTCGGGTCATCCAAAACCCATTCCGAACATATGCCCAAGTCTGAAATCATCATACGAAGCTTCCGGAATCGTCAAAACTCGATTTCGAGGTCGTTTACTAAAAATGTTGACCGAAGTCAAACTTGGCCTTAAAGGCCAACCTGAAGGAACCAAGTATTCAAATATTTCTCTAATCACTTCCGAATCCCGGACCACCCGCCCCCGCAAGTCATAAATCACAATAAGCCGCTAGGGGAAGTTTCATTTAGGGAAACGGGGTCCGATAACGCAAAACGATTGGTCGGGTCGTTACATTCTCCACCTCTTAAACAAATGTTTGTCCTCGAACGGGTCTAGAATCATACATGAAGTGCTGAATAAGTGTGGATATTTGTTCCGCATGTCCTCCTCGAACTCCCAGGTCGCTTGCTCGACTGGTTGGCCCCTCCACTGGACCTTCACTGCAGAAACTCTCTTGGACCTCAACTGGCAATCCTGTCTATCAACAATAGCAACTGGCTCCTCCTCGTAGCCTAACCTCTCATCCAACTGAATAGTGCTGAAATCAACCGCGTGAGAGAAGTTGGCATGGTATCTCCGGAGCATGGATACATGAAAGACCGGATGAACTCTTAATAATCTGGGAGGTAGGGCTAGCTCATAAGCAACCTCCCCAACTCACCCCAACACCTCAAAGGGACCTATAAACCTCGGGCTCAGCTTGCCCTTCTTCCCAAACCTTATAATACCCTTCATCGATGAGACCTTCAACAGAACCTTGTCCCCCTCCATAAATGATACATCACGCGTCCTCTGATCCGCGTAACTCTTCTGTCTAGATTGTGCTGTGCGGAGCCTCTCCTGAATCAACTTCACCCTCTCCAAAGCATCCCTCACCAGGTCATACCATATAACTTAACCTCGCCAGGCTCAAACCACCCGATAGGGGAACGACATCGCCGACCATACAAAGCCTCAAATGGAGCCGTCTCGATGCTGGACTAGTAACTATTATTGAAAGAAAACTCGGCCAAAGGCAAGAACTGGTCCCACTGACCTCCGAAGTCAATCACGCATGCCCTGAGCATGTCCTCCAATATTTGAACTGTACACTCTGAGTGGCCATCAGTCTGAGGGTGAAATACTGTGTTGAGATCTATCTGAATGCCCCTCTCACTATGCAACGCTCTCCAGAAATGTGAGGTGAACTGAGGACCTCGATCTGATATAATGGACACTGGCACACCGTGCAACCGGACTATCTCCCGAATGTAGATCTGGTCCAACCTCTCAGAAGTATAAGTAGTAGCCACTGGAATGAAATGCGCCGATTTGGTCAATCTATCCACAATGACCCAAACCGCGTCAACCTTCTGCAAAGTCCGAGGTAACCCAAAACAAAGTCCATAGTGATGCGCTCCCACTTCCACTCAGGAATGGGCATTTGCTAAAGTAGGCCTCCTGGGATCTGGTGCTCATACTTAACCTGTTGGCAGTTAAGACACCTAATCACGTACTCCACAATGTCCCTCTTCATCCGCCTCCACCAGTAATGTTGCTTAAAATCATGATACATCTTTGTAGCACCAGGATGAACAGAATACCGAGAACTATGTGCCTCCTCTAGAATCCTCTGCCTCAGTCCATCAACATTAGGAACACATAAACGGCCCTGAAGTCTCAGAACACCATCCTCGCCAATAGCAACCTCCTTGGCACCACCCCATACCACTGTCTCCCGAAGCTCTGCTAAGCACGGATCATAGAACTGACGGGCGTTAATCTCCCCCAATAACGAAGACTGAGCAACCACATGTGCTAAAACTCGACGAGACTCTGAAAGGTCTAATCTCACCAGGCGATTGGCCAAGGACTGAATGTCCAAGGCTAGATGTCTCTCCTATGCTGCAATATAAGCCAAGCTACCCATACTCCCCGCCTTCCTATTCAAAGCATCTACTACTACATTTGCCTTTCCCGGATGATAAAGAATGGTGATATCATAATCCTTCAACAACTCAAGCCATCTGCGCTGCCTCAAATTAAGATCTCTCTGCTTGAACAAGTGCTGCAAGCTGCGGTGGTCTCTATACACCTCACAGGACACCCCATACAAGTAGTGCCTCCAAATCTTAAGAGCATGAAACAATCGCCGCCAACTCCAAATCGTGCACAGGGTAATTCTTCTCATGAACCTTCAGCTGGAGTGAAGCATAAGCAATAATTCTCCCTTCCTGCATCAACACACACCCCAAGACAACGCTTGAAACGTCACAATATACTGTGTACATCCCAGAACCGGAAGGCAATACCAGAACTGGCGCTGAAGTCAATGTCGCCTTGAGCTTCTGAAAGCTCGCCTCACACTCCTCAGACCATCGAAACGTGGCATTCTTCTGAGTCAATCTAGTCAATAGAGCTGCAATAGAAGAGAACCCGTCCACAAATCGGCGGTAATAGCCTGCTAGGCCCAAAAAGCTCCTGATCTCTGTAGTTGAAGTAGGACGCGGCCAACTATGAACTGCCTCGATCTTCTGAGGATCAACCTTGATACCCTCTCCGGATACCACATGCCCCAGGAATGCTACGGAATCCAATCAGAACTCACACTTGGAGAAATTAGCATATAGCTTCTGTTCTCGCAAAGTTTGGAGCACAACTCTCAAATGCTGCTCGTGCTCCCCCAGGCTACGTGAGTAAATCAAGATGTCATCAATAAAGAAAATGATGAAGGAATCAATTTACGGCCTGAACACCATTTTCATCAAGTCCATGAATGCTCATGGGGCATTAGTCAAGCCAAAGGACATCACCAGGAACTCATAGTGGCCATATCTCGTACGGAAAGCAGTCGTCGGAACATCTGAGGCCTGAATCTTTAACTGATGGTATCACAATCTCAAATAAATCTTAGAAAACACCCTAGCACCCTGCAACTGGTCAAACAAATCATCGATACGCGGCAAAGGATACTTTTTCTTAATGGTGACCTTGTTCAACTGGCAGTAATCAATACACATCTACATGGACCCGTCCTTTTTCTTCATGAATAGAACTGGAGCACCCCACAGCGATGCACTCGGTCTGATGAACCCCTTAGCCAACAACTCCTCAAGCTGCTCCTTCAACTCCTTAAACTCCTTCAACTCTTTCGGAGACATACGGTACGGAGCAATAGATATAGGCTGGGTGCCTGGAGCTAAATCAATGCAGAAATCTATATCACGATTCGGAGGCATGCCCGGAAGATCTGAAGGAAATACATCAGCAAACTCTCGGACAACTGGCACTAAATCAATCATCGAAGACTTAGTGGTGGTGTCCCGCACATAAGCAGGATAGGCCAGACAACCCTTCTCGACCATATGTCGAGCCTTCATGAATGAAATAACCCGGCTGGCTGCACTAACTGAGGAACCTCTCCACTCCAGCCTAGGCGACTCGGGCATGGCTAAAGTAACTGTCTTGGCATGGCAATATAGCACGACATGATAAGAAGATAGCCAATCCATGCCTAGAATAACCTCAAAATCAACCATGTCGAGCAATAAAAGGTTTGCTCTGGTCTCGAGCCCACAGAAGGTGATCACACAAGATCGATAGATCCGATCTACCACCACAGAATTTCCCACAGGAGTGGACACATATATAGGAGAACCCAAGGACTCACGAGGAGCATCCAAAAAATGAGAAAATAATGCTGAAACATATGAATAGGTGGATCCAGGATCAAATAATACTGAAGCCTCTCTACCACATACTGAGATAATACCTGTGATCATGGCGTCTGAGGCCACTGCATCTGATCTGGCCGAAATGGCATAGAATCTAGCTGGAGTACCGGAAGACGGAGCTCCACCAGAGTGAACATGAGCTTCCTGACCTCCCCCTGACTGACCTCCACCTCTCGGACGACCCCTACCGACCTGTCCTCCACCTCTAGGTGGCCGGACTGCTGGTGCTGGACCCATCGGCTGATAACCCTACTGTATGGACTTGCCTCGAAACCTGGGACAATGCCTCCTCATATGACCTGGCTCTCCACACTCGTAACAACCCCCAGGTACCATAGCCTGCTGCCCCGAAGAAGAACCCTGAATGGCTGAAGGGCGATGTGAGCCTTCTAGCATAGCACTGAAGTAGGGGTCGGAGGATCTCGGATGACTGAGATAACCACTGGGTGAACTCTGAATGGCTGGAGGACGGTAGGAAAGCTCTGGCATGGTGCTCAAATGAGGCCTCGCTGGAACACCTCGGGGAGGTGGTGGAGGTGCTGAATATAAAGGCATGTTGGGCTGACCACTGCTAAACTAACCTATGCCCCTAGCTAGGACACCTCTGAAATCTCCGGAGAATCTATCCCTCTTGTCATGCTGCCCCTGCTCCCTGCTCTTGACCGATACCCCTCGATTTTGCGAGCAATCTCTACCACGAGCTGATAAGGAGTAACCATCTCCACCTATCGGTCCATGGTGGCCCTAATACCTGGATGCAACCCAGCCACAAATCTCCGCACTCTCTCGGCATCAGTAGGTAATATCATGAGTGCGTGGTGAGACAACTCTGAAAATCCGGCCTCATAATATGTCACTGACATATGTCCCTGCTCTAGCCGCTCAAACTGATACCGTAGTTCTTCCCTCTCAGAGGGTGGGATATATCTATCCAGAAACATCTGCGTGAACTGCTCCCAAGTGACAGGAGGAGAATCTGCTGGCCTGCTGAGAATGTAGGACTGCCACCACTTACGAGCTCTGCCCTCCAACTGGAAGGTAGTGAAATCCACTCCATGGGACTCTAGTATCCTCATGTTGTGCAGTCTATCCCTACACCTGTCCACAAAATCCTAGGCATCCTCGCCTCACTCACCCCAAAGACCGGAGTGTGAAATCGAGTCCATCTATCCAATAATTTATGCGGATCGCCGTCCGCAGCTGGCCTGGGCTCAGGTGCTGCTTCAACAGGATGGACCCCACCCACGGGCAGTGTACCCAGGGTATGATGTAATGATGTTGTCTGGCCTGCAGCATGGGCGGTAGGGGTCTGGACTCCCCCTCCTGCCAAAGAAGTGGGGGGATCTGCTGGAAATAAACTAGCTTGGGACATGGTGTCCATAAATCTCATCATACAGCCCATGACCGCCTGGAAGCATGGCGCCATCATGAAGTCTACGGGAGCAGGATCTGCTGGAGGCACCTCGTCCTGCTCCTCAATGATAGGGTCCTCTGGTGGTGGAACCGGAATAGCTCTGGGACGCCCTCGTCCCCTACCTCGGGCCGGTGCCCTCCCTCGGCCTCTTCCACGGCCTCGGACAACGGGGGTAGTGGCCCCTCCCTGGTCTGGAACATCAGATGCACGCATCCTCACCATCTGTGAGAGAATAGAAGAATGAGATTTAGTAAACCATCGACTGTACGATAGAATAAGAACAAGGAGAAGTTTCCTGACACCCTATAGCCTCCTGAAGACAAGTACAGACGTCTCTGTACCGATCTACAAGACTCCACTAGGTTCGCCCGTGACTCGTGAGACTTACGTGAACCTAGTGCTCTGATACCATGTTTTCAAGACCCAAAATCCTAACTTAGGTCGTGATGGCGCCCAATGGAGGAATCAGGCAAGCCAACACTCAATTTACTAAGGGTTCTTTCTTATTAAATTAAACATTTCAACATATACTCAGTTTTTAAAACTTAAAAAAATAAATCGACAAGGATAATTGGCCAGTTTTTAATCAAAAGCGGTCATGAAGAGGCGTTAGCCAATATATATATACAGACCCAAAATCCATAATAACTATCACGTGTGTGCCGAGAACTAGTGTCACAAGTCCTACAGGCATACTCACAGAAAATACAAAAGATATAATATACAGTCCCACTGTCTGAAAGAAATAGACGGGAAATAAGCAAAAGAAACCCCATGGTGCTACCAAAGATCGCCAGGAGGAAGCAGCTCACCGTGAAGTCAGGTCCGTCTATAATCAGAATCAAGCTCCGGTCTGACAACCAGATGCACCAGCCTCAGAACATGTACAATTAAGTACAGAAGCATAGCATGAGTACATAAATATATGTGAGTATCCCGCCTAACCTCGAAGAAGTAGTGACGAGAGGTCAACATAACACTCACTAAGGTCCAACAATATAATTTAACAGAATATGATGAAAACGGTAGGCATGTAAAGGTAGTGAAGCAGCAAATATATATATAAGGCATTGAAATCCAAGGAAGTACTAGAAATAAATAAACAATTACTACTTCACCTTCCCCCAAATATCTGTCAAATCAGTGTCCATGAATTTAGTAACAAATCAATCATGCGCATACAGGATAAGGACAACCGGCCGGAGTCATAAGATAGTCGTGTCCGTGCACTGCCGAAGATCGAACGACCCGAACCATAAGTGCACATTTCCATAAAGTACTCACATCTATGCACTACCGAGGATCGAACGGCCCGAACCAAAAGTGCTTCTTTGCCATAAAGTAATCCTCTCTATGCACTGCCGAGGATCGAACGGCCAGAACCATAAGTGCATCTTCCAATCCGCCGTGGCGTACGGCCCGTTCCCATAAGAGTGGGGGAAATCACACTCTGCTCGCGGAATGTAAATTGCGAAGCGGTCACATGCACACACAATATTCCTTTTTAAATTACTTTTAGTAACAATTCCATAAAAAATTTCTCAAATTCCATGATCTCAGGGAAATAAGCCGCATGTAACATTTAATTTATTAAGCATATAGTTCATTTCAAGTAAAACACAAGGCATGATGTGGACCTGACTACCCGGACATAATAATAATAGCTGCTACATACGTACTCTCGTCACTTTGTACGTATGTAGCCCCCACAATTTTTACACATAGCATTTAAAACACCTACGGGGATAATTCCCTCTTACGAGGTTAGTCACCTCGCGTCGCACCTACTCCACGGGTCAAGAATGCGCCCGAAACTCCGAACTCGTCACCCAAAGGACTCGAAGCTAACCAAACGTTACGTAAATATATCAAATTATACTCAAAGCATGGAATTCTCCTATTATTTAGTCAAATTCATCATTCTTGAAGAAATCCCAAAATCCAACCCCGGGCCCGCATGCTCGGATTTCAAAAATTCTTGAAGGAAACACTCACCCATAACCTAAGGATCATTAATATATGATTTTTGTATGATTTCATAAGCCAATTCACGGGTAATTCTCTAAATTCTCGAAAGCCCTAGGTTACTATCCAATTCCTTAATTTTCCACTAATTAGGTAGTTAATTCAACTAGGAATTCATGCATTAACTAACTTTAGGGTAGAATTCACTTACCTTTTTAGTAGCTAGGTCGTGGAGCTCTTTCCCAAGATTTCAAGGTCTCTAATGGAGGAATAAAATGGGGTGAAATGAAATAATCCCGTGTCTTAAAGAACTTTCTGCCTACTGTGGTTCCACACCTGCGGTCTCTCGACTGCGAGAAAAGACTCACACCTGCGGAAGAGGGACCTGGGCTCACACCTGCGGAGAGGAGCTCGCACCTGCGGATATTGTCCGCACCTGCGAGAAATGGGCAACCTCACCTGAAGCCGCACCTGCGAGGCAAGGACTGCAGGAGCGGTCTCGCACCTGCGACTAGGCAACCACACCTGCGGTCACACTAGATCACGTGCACCAGCAACTGCTTCAGTTGGTTTTTGGCCTCATTTGGTGCCCGAAACGCTCTCGGGTCATCCAAAACCCATTCCAAACATACGCCCAAGTCCGAAATCATCATACGAAGCTACCGAAATCGTCGAAACTCGATTCCGAGGTCGTTTACTAAAATTGTTGACCGAAGTCAAACTTGGCCTTAAAGGCCAACCTGAAGGAACCAAGTGTTCCAATATTTCTCTAAACACTTCCGAATCATGTACCACCTGCCCCCGCAAATCATAAATCACAATAAGCCGCTAGGGGAAGTTTCATTTAGGGGAACGGGGTCCGATAACGCAAAATGACCGGTCGGGTCGTTACAAGCTTCACCAGGAGTAAGTTTGTCACCCTCGGGAACGCCGACCTCAGGTGAAGAAAAGTTTTGACTCTACTGAGTTTTCTCAATAGTTTCTTTAGTTTTTTCTATTTCAGCAGCTAACTAACATCAACAATAGCTTTGTCCTCAATGGCTTCATAATCCCTCTCCCACTGCTCAATTTTGGCTCTTAACACTTCCTTTTCATCCAAAGCAGCATCATAAGAAGCCTGTAAGTGACTTCTCTAAAAACTAAAATTTGTTAGAAGACACACGGAGATCTTCTTGAGTTTGGGTAAGCATTTGAACAAGCTCCCCTGCATAAACTTCTTTTTGGTTCAACAGTTCTTTCAAACCCCTAATTTTTTCAGTGGCTTTGGAAAGTTGCTCGGCAAATGAAGAATCAAGAAGGTCTTTATCTTTTCCCACTTGATTGGAAGAGGCTTTCTCAATTTCCAACTCTGTTGCCATTACCTTCACTTGTTGCTCCAAGGTACACTTCTCCTCATCTAAAACTTCTTTCTCAAGCTGAAGGCCTTCAAACTGTTCCTTCCAGTTGTCCGCTTTCGTGCGATAGTCATTCATTAATTGCTCAGTATGGATGATCCTCTTCATCAGCTCCGTGCCAATTAGGTTGATCTACATGAGAAAAAGGAAAATGTGATTATAAAATAAAGATGAAAAGAAAGTCACATGCAAAAGCTAAGGCTTATACTTTTAATGATGAATAGACAATATCATTCATCAAAGTTAAAGAACTGTGGCTTTCCGGTTTGGACTTCTCAACTAGGCCAATCAATGGCTTCAGCCATACATTAGCTTGGCCAGATTTCTTTAGAAGATTACCATCCTCAGGGACTTCGATGGTAACTTTTTTCATTACCCTACTGTTACTGGAAGAACCAACTTCAACATGAGAAGTTTTAATAGTAGGGGCAGTTGAGGGAGTCAAAACAGCCACGGGCGGAGCGGTGGCAGCAACAGGTGCAGGGAACTGAGGATCAACTGGAACAGATACGGAGAAAGAGGCAAGAGGCGCTTCCTCAGAAACAAAGTCGAAGTCTTCACTATCAAACCCATGACAAAAAATTTGTTATGTAGAGTCACGGGGTGCGGCAGGAATCTCTTCATCAGAGCTCACTAAAGCAGAACTTTCGGGTTCATGCATGGGAACAGAATTGGGAGGAGGAGTAGCTTCGTCATCCAAAACGACACGTCTCCTAGCTCGAGGCTTACGAACTAACGAGCATTTCTCTCATTCTTTTTCACCCTCGGAATTGTGTGCTCTATTAGCTTTTCTCTTTGATGAATCTCTTGAGCCATAGACAGATAAAGCCTTGAAGCAGCAATAGATGCGATACTTACACCCCGAATGGGAAACCCTAGCAAAAAGAGAAGTTAGTAAATTTTCAAGTAAATATGGAAGCAAGGTAGAAAATTGAAGGGAAGGATAACATGAGTCTTCACTTTCCATCCAAACCTATTATAAAGGTACTTCCAGGACCTTCCTTCCATAGTAGCAATAGTCAACAATTTTTCTACCCAACCACGGAAGCCTGAAATCTCCTCAACAACTTCCATGGTTGCTGAAAAAGAAAAAATAGTCATGAGATTGCAGATTCTTGACAAAAAGAAAAAGAAGAAGGAAATCTGAAAAGAAACTTACGTGCAAAGTTCCACTTTTCTGGAAAAGACATGTTCTCTTTACCCACTAACCCACTTGTGGGAGCAGCAACGAAACAGGCATACCAGCCATGATTCTTGTCATCTTCAGGCTAACCAAAACCCTCTTACTCCTAGCCACGAGAGTGAATACCCAGAACGAATTAACTTGGGGGAATAAAGATGAATCAAGTGATAGAAGGTAAAGGGTAAAGAGGCCAAATTCGACAAGTATCTTAAGCATGCCACAACTATCCATATAATAGGACCAATCTATCCTAAGCAAACGTTAAAGAAACGACAAAATTCTATGATGACTGGGTCAATAGGTGGTTTGAAGCCTAATGTAAAGGGATATGTATAAACAAAAGAATAACCAGCTTTGTATGAAGTGATCTGGGAAGGGTAAACATCAACACGATCATGGGAAGTCATAGAAGTAACTTGATTTCTAATCGATTCTTGATCAATAGAGAAGGAAAGTTCAGTGGGGATAATCTCATCAACAGTAGGTTCTCAAAGAGGTTCACTAGAATCCCTATTTCTAGCAGAAGATCTATGAGAAGAAGAAGCCCTAGTTCTAGAAGACGAAGGGGTAGTAACACTGGGTTGAGAAGAAGAACCACAGATAGATACAGACCCTAAACTACGTAACCTGCCACCTCTTCTACTTATGATAGGAGCAGAAGAAGGGGGAAGTTCATCTACTATAACTACTCTACGAGGATCAGGGTTTGGAGAAGACATGGTTGTATAAGAAAATAATATGTGTTGATGAACAAGCACTATTATGAAAGAAGAACGTTGTAGAAGGTTTTCGTGAAAGCAAAGGCATAGGAGGTATTTATACGAAGAAGAACCCGTCATGTAAAGGGGATCATAATGGAAATGTCATAATAAAATAGTCACTTCGTGACTGACGCAGTCGCAAAAAAAGCCCTAAAACCCGCTGAAGAGTTGCAGATCCAATCAATGAATGCCATGTGTCACATTCATTAAATAGAGTGACATACGACGTGTTGGTTCTGAAGAAGACACAATGAAATATGGGAAACGACGGCAAAATATTCCTGCCATAAATGTGATCCACTTTCCAAATATTCAATTGCTGAATAATTGGAAAGTGGGGGGGACTATCTATATTAGTAAAAACAAATATTACACGTGGAATAAAATATATGGTTGATATGGCAAGACACGTGGATCACTGAGAAAGCGACAGCTGGAGAATTGCATTAGAAGAGGCACGAGTTATAATAGGTACGAACAAATCACCCACGAGAGGAAAGGGGTACGGTCACTCGAGCCTGAATTTATAAATGAAGAGACATCGGCAGGATGAATCAAGACGGTAAAAAGGGAAGATTCATGAATCGTCAATTAATGGGCGGGAATGATCACAAACGTTACAGAATCTTCATGAACAGTTACGATTGCCAATTATAACGTCTCATTTATATCATTAATGCTCATAATGATTCGGTCATAAAAGAGAAAAGAAATTGTACTTACAGATTCCTATATAAGGGAAAGAAATTTCACTTGTAAGGACACGTTCTGATTATTATTATTGAAATATAATAACTTTCTTTTGCTTACTATCGAATACTTTTCTATTTATTATTCTAATTTCCTTTATTATTATTGAGAGAATATAGAATTTCTTAATTAACAGTAGCCCGAGTACTTCTAAAAATAGGCTTTTACTGAGAATCTAATTCTTTGGTTAAACAGTTAAAGAATCATGAAAAGAACTACCCCACACACGACTTGGAGCTTGCAGCAGTGGTGTTTGTATTAAAGATATGGTGACACTACCTTTATGGAGAGCATTCTGAAGTGTTTACAGATCACAAAATCCTCCAGTATATTTTCAAGCAAAAAAAAATTAAATTTGAGACAAAAAAGGTGGCTCGAGCTATTGAAGGATTATGACATCAATATTCTTTATCACCCGGGCAAAGCTAACGTGGTAGCAGATGCACTTAGTAGGAAGTCAATAGGTGTCTTGGCCCATCTTGCAGTACAAAGGCGAACTTTGGGTCGAAAAATTCAAAAACTGGCAAACGATGGAATTAGATTGGATGAGACCGAAGAAGTAGGTAAAATTGTTTATGCCTTAGCGCAATCCTCTCTAGTTTCACATGTTAAGGCTAAGCAAGACAAATATTCGTACTTAGTGAAGTTAAAAGAAGGAGTGAGAAACAAAAAAATCACTGCTTTCAATCTTGGAAGTGACGGGGTTTTGAAGTTGAATGATCGGTTATGTGTGCCTTATGTAGATGGTCTGAGAAAGGCCATAATGGAAGAAGCTCACAGCTCGAGGTATTCTATCCACTCAAGTGCTACCAAAATGTATTTTGACTTGAAAGAGTTGTATTGGTGGAAAGGCATGAAGAAGCACGTAGCAGATCATGTGGCTAAATATTTGAATTGCCAGCAAGTCAAAGCCGAGCATCACAGGCCTGGTGGCCTAGCTCAAGATATAGAGATACCATAGTGGAAATGGGAGATGATTAATATGGATTTCGTAGTAGGTCTACCTCGCACATACCGTAAGCATGATTCAATTTGGATTATTGTAAACCAACTGACAAAGTTGGCGCATTTCCTACCAGTAAAGATAACAGATGCAGAGCAGTATGCGCAGTTGTACATCAAAGAAATAGTCTGATTGCATGGTACTCCAGTTTCAACCGTATCTTACAGAGGCCCTCAGTTCACGGCTCATTTATGGCAGGCATTTCAGAAAAAATTAGGTACATGGGTCAATTTGAGCACCGCTTTCCATCCACAGACCGATGGCCAGGAAGAAAGGACTATTCAGACTCTCGAAGATATGTTGCGAGAATGTGTTATAGATTTTGGAGGTAATTGGGATGATCACTTGCCACTTATAGAATTTACGTACAATAGTTGCTATCAGGACAGCATTACTATGGCTCCTTATGAAGCGTTATATGGGTGAAGATGTAGGTCTCCAGTGGGTTGGTTTGAACCAGAAGAGGTGTCGTTGATTGGTCTAGAGTTTGTTTGTGAGGCCTTAGAAAAAGTCCAGCTAATCAGAGAAAGACTAAAAGCGACTCAGAGTCGTCAAAAGTCCTATTCTGACAAGAGGCATCATGACTTAGAGTTCATGGTTGGTGATAAGGTGTTTTTGAAAGTTTCACCAATGAAAGGAGTTATAAAGTTTGGTAAGAAGGGGAAACTTAGTCCAATATTTATTGGAGCTTATGAGATTATAGAAAAGAACGGAAAGGTGGCTTATGAGCTAGCGTTGCCCGTTGAGTTGTCCTCTGTTCATCCTGTCTTTCATGTGTCTATGCTTAGAAATTACATTCATGATGAGTCGCATATAATACTTGTCGATATCATAAAAATTAAAGAAGGCTTGACTTATGAAGAGGTGCCTATAGAAATTCTCGATAGGCAAGTAAGAAAGTTGAGAACAAAAGATATAGCATCGGTAAAAGTTTTATGGAGTAATAATGATTCAAAAGAGGCTACGTGGGAGGTCGAGGAAGATATGAGGAAGAAATATCCATATTTATTTGAAAAAAAAGGTATGTGAACCTAGATTTGGCTTGGCATATACATTATATTATCAAATACAAGTCAGCATGTGTTTATGTCCTTGCTAGATTACACTTAGTTGTTGAAGTAATTTAGTTTCTATCATAGTATATTAGTTATTTAATAATTTAGTGCTATGCCAGAGTATATTTAGTTCATTAAAGTTATTTAATTTTTGAGGAAGTGGTGTGCTTTAGATTTTGGTTGGTTATTGTGGTACCTCCTTGCCAAAAATTTTTAAAAAATTTAAGGAGTTAGCCAAAATTTTGAGTCCCTTGGGAAAGTGAGTAGTGCTACGAACACTTAAAAAGTTCAAGGACTTAAGGGATGATTATTAGCTTAAGAATAAGGCCCTAGCAACATTCAAGGACGAATGTTTTTAATAAGGGAAGATTTTAACACTCCTCAAACCTATAGAAGTTTCAACACTCGCTAAATATAGAATTTAATAAATTTTTTTCTTCTTAAATTATACTTCTATTACGGATTTAGGCCGTTGTGATTGATTGTTGAGTTACTTCTCTATTTATAAAGAATTGGATATACAATTAGGGAAATATTAATAATTTTAATATTAGTAATTTTTAAAAGGTGGGTATCATTAATTATTAGTTAAGGCAAAACAAATTAAAAAGAGAAAAATAATGAAACAAAAAAAAGGGACTTAAAGCCTTGGAATGAGAAGGACGTATTTCTCATTTAAAAGGGAAAAAGGGCAGAAGCCTTATTCGAACAAAACAAAGCAAAAGGCTTAATGCCTTAGGGAACACAGAAACACAGACGCACGAATACGAACAAAGGCAGCCAGAAATTGCTCGAAAAATTATAGGGTTCTTCACAACTCACTTATTATTGAACTCAGGTATATAAAATTCCTTTATTGTCAATTATCCTACAATAGTAATAGGTAAGAATTGAAAAGTTGATTCCCTTCTTCCTCTGTATCAACAGTAAGTTCAATGTTTAGGTGTGAAAATTTGAAATTAATTCAAATACATTGGTTGTTGTAGAATCAATTGTTTGACGGATATAAATTAGACCAGGGTCTACGTATTTGCTCAAGGAGTTTTGAGGTGAGTGGATATAACCCTTTACTAAAATGGTTCTACTCACAAAAATATGCCCACAAAGTGTTTGATAAAATACTTTAACGAGTCATCATGTGCTTAATTGGAACGAATGAGTTAATGTTGACTAAGTATATTCTAGTTCAAGCATATGTATTTTACTGGAGAAGTATAAGTGTCTATTTTTCATATTTTTATGCTATACTACATGATCTTACATGTTAAGGTTTCAAGAGTTATATAGAACTTTTAAAAATATTTTGTGTAATTTTATTTCATGTTTATGCTATATATACACTCAAGAATATTATTATGAGTATTGATAAATCACTTTCAAACAAGATTTAGACTTGAAAAGTCACAAGAAGAAATTTTAGGAAGAAAAGATTTTTGGGAGTATCCTCTATTCTGAGAAGGGGTCATCGTCCAGGCCGAGGGTCCTGACCAAGGCGTTGACTTCCTGAAACTACTTGTGCCAAAGTAGGGAGCACACAAGCCAAGGGTCTCGTTGTTGAGAAAATACTTAGATAGGCTAAGGTATGATATATGAGCGTTGAGAACCATGAAACGAGTGGCACCTCGTGGATTGAGCCTATTCGACCAATCTAGGATCGAACACGTGCCGATCACACGGTGACTAAGACAAAATTAAGTCAGGATAGTTGGAACTCCCGAAGTATAAAGTGAAGTATTTTTTTATAAGAAAGAAAAAGAAATGAATTTCTTTTAGAATATTCATAAACTGCTATTATGCAATTATTTTAGAATTGTTCTTAGAAGCTTTAAGTTTCCATGCCTTTGGAATCTTTGCTCGTAATGTATATTTTATTAAAGTTTTGTCCTCTGTCGTTGAGACTCATTGAGTAAAATGGATGGTACTGACGTCCTCTTTTGGGAACCTACGTTGGTCTGCGGTATAACGTAGGAACCGTTTTTGCAGCCGAGCAGGCTACGGGTTAGGACTTCCCTCACTTTTAGTGCTATTGGTGAGTTCCGCTTTTTTTCGTGGAGTACTCCTTTGAGTCATCATTATTTAGCTATTTCTTTATTTACTTAGAGAACTGGCCAGGAAATTCATGTCCTGAATAGTGCGTCAGTTATCAGTAGATGTTTCATAGACACAGTCGGTGGGTTAAGATTTAGGTGTTTTAAATAATAACTTTGCAATATTTCAGTAGTTACTGTGAATAAATTTTTGGAGCTGGTTTATTTTAGATATTTAAATTAGTTAAAAGTATTTGGTTAAAGTATTTCCTTTTTTGTATATAAAGTTTGAAGTTATAATAGATTTGATAAACGCAGATGGTTCACTCGGTCATGTTTAGTGATCAGGTGACGGTCACGGCTGGTTCAGAAAATGGGTCGTGACATCCCACACTTTAGACAGTCTCACATCGGCAAAACACAAGAGCGATGATGGATATATAAGTTAACAAGCCTTAGACCCTAGTGACGCGATTTAAACCCGTGAGGGCCTAGGCCCAGAGCGGACAATATCACTAGCGGGCCGGGCTTGGCTGTTACAGATGGTATCAGAGCCACTCTTGTGTCAGCCTTGCCGATAGTGGGTAAGAGTTCAACTGAGTTTAGGCAACTTCCAGTTTGGCGGGGCAAACCTCAGTGCTGAATCCAGGCAAATCCCATGCGGTGGGGCAAACCTCAGCGAGGACGCTGAGTCCATAAGAGGTGGTGTATGTAACACCCCACACTTTAGACAGAGTCTCACATCGACAAAACACAAGAGGATGCTGGGTATATAAGTTAACAAGCCTTAGACCCTAGTAACGTGTTTTAAACCCGTGAGGGCCTAGGCCCAGAGCGGACAATATCACTAGCGGGCTGGGTTGTTACATTGGCCATGGCATGCTTATGTCAGTACGAAGTCGGGTGTGGCAGGCCGCCATGGCACGACGCATGGCGTGGCATGCCTATGTTAATGGCCTAAGGTTGGCCGTGGCGGGACAATATGGGTCGAGGTCGGCTGTGGCATGCCTATCAATAGCACAAGGTCAGACACGACATGCCACTATGACATGACGTCGGGCGTGGCAGGGCGTGGTCATGGCACAATGTCAAGCGTATGTGGCCATAGTAAGACGCAGGCATGGCCATGGCACGGCGTCGGGTGTGGCCATGGCACGATGCAGGACGTGGTCATAGCACGACGTCAGGCGTGACAGGCCCTCATGGCACAATGCTGGGTGAGGCCATGGCACGGCGTCGGACGTGACAGGGCGTGGCCATGGCATGATGCAGGGCGTGGTCATGGCATAACGCAAGGCAGTGCTATGGCACGACGTCGCACCATGTCATACCATGTCTAGCGCTAGCCCAATGCTTAGCAACATGTCAAGTGCAACAATGTTGGTGATTTGTGGTCGTGGATGGCGATAGTGGAAAGTTACGGTAGTTCGTGTGGTAGTGATCGACGTCGGTTGGTTGATGCTTGGTGGTTGACGGTAGTGATTTGAATTGGAATCACTTATGGTGGTCATGACAATGGAAGTGCGTCATGATTATTGGTGGTTGGTCATATTTATATTTTTATACTAAAAGTCAATCTCTGGAAAGAAAAATCTGAATGGAAATTAATTAGATCAAAATCTCGTACCCCCAATATTTCATGAACAGATTTTTAAGTGGGGGACTGAAAAGACATGAAACTGGTTTGCCCCTCGGCCGGCAATGGTAAGTGGCGGGCAACTGATATTTGACCATACACCCCTCCCTTTATAGTTCGATTTTGTCACTTTGGTTGAAAGTTACAATTAAATGTCACACTTTATATCATAGCTATAGACATAATGCACGTGAGACCACAGATTCTTGGGATTGAGAAATGTGCCCTACAAATTGACGTTTGATATATTGGTTGTTGAACCAGGTTATGGGTGAAGTAATAAGTACTCATTTATATTCAATCAAAAATTTTGAGTTCTAGTTGAATATGAAGTCATGTTTGTTATAGAACATTTTACCCCTTTAATATTAAATTTTCTGACCCGAATTTAAAATTAGTCAAGCCACAATATTGACATCAAATACCTAGTGTGAAAAAAATTATTGCTTGAGGTTTACTTTGACCTGCCCCTATTTGATAAGAAGACACTTGGTGACACTAGAATCTGAACAGAGTTGGTTTATCAAAGATTTTAGTCACAGAATGAGTTGTATACATCCCTCTAGCTATTTGAATTTGTTCGTGACTGATATTTTTAATATTCAGTACACTCTTTGAGCAAAAACCAAGCAACGGGTAGTCTTTTTGGTGCATAACAAAGCTAATACTAGTTGTAGCTAGCTAGGTTATGAAGACAGCTTATGCCTTATAGTAGTTGTCTAATTATATAGGCGGAGGATAAAACAGCAATAATTAAAAAGAACATAGTACTAAAAGCGTCATCGTAAAGCAAATGGTAAACTATGTCGTTTAACTCAAGAATGAAAGAGAGGCGGCTCAAGCATATGTATGACCTAAATCCATAATTTAATGTGAGACCTAAATTTTTGTTAAGAAAATTTATTTGAAGTCTATTGTTCTAGCTTTTTGAGAATCGAAATTACAAATAATTTTTTTATATAAAAAAAATCTTCTAATAATTCCTTGTCAATTGATAACTTAGCCAACACATTTAATCTGTCTTGAGATATTGTTGATCTTAGTAAGATTTTATCAATTTCAATATTGAAAACTTCTTTATATCGAGGCAGCTGTTATAAATATTGTTAACTTTATTCTATAAGCATTTGAAAAAGAATCAAGTCTTTTTATTTGAATGAGTATACCGATTAGAGCATTATCTTCTGTTTGTATTATTTTTTTAGCACTTTTAATGCAAAAAAATGTCAAACTCAAATTCAAACGTTAGGAAAACTATCAAAATGCTACCTATTTGTAAGTAAGTAAGTCAAATAGTTACTTTATTTACATATTTAAAAATAATATTCTTATATGAAAAAGTCTACTTTTGTATGAAAAATACTAAATATTATTAGCTTAAAGACCTATAAACCTACTATGTCTAAAAAAAAATGAGCCCCCCAAATTAGAGGCCTAAGACACATGCCTTATTAGGGGTATATAGTGAAAGCAATGGGGCAGTGCGGGTTTGAGAGTTTGCGGTTGGGGGGCGGAGCACGAATCGGAGATTTAATTTTTTGAACTAAATGATCTCCACAACCCAAATACACTGTCATGAATGGTCTAGCTTTTGAAATTGTTAGAAGTTTTGAACGTAAACAAAAATAAAAAGAACTGTTATATTCTTAACTGTTATGGAGTTTTAAAAATCTTTACTACTTTTTTCATCTTTTTGTATCAACCATTCCATTTTTTTTTCCTCGTGGAATTCAATTTAAGTTCATATGTAAAACATTTTGTCTTTTACTTTTTGAATCACTTATAGTTATTACCATATATAGTAGCACTACTCCGTGCTATTTAATTGTTGAAAAAAATTTGAGAGGCAAATAAACAGAAAGACGATCTATTTTCCTTGTCACAATCATATTTTAAAATAAAAAGAGAGAATTTTTATTAAAAAATTTGCGGGCAGGGCGGGTGAACGCGGGTGGAGTGTGGAGCGGGTGAATGCGGGTTTAAATCCAATGCGGGGCGAGTTGAAATTGTGCGGGTTCAGACAGAACCTGCCCCGCACCCGCCCGCCCCCCACCTCCTGTTGTATAGGACAATATCCGCCCTAAGATATTTAGGATAAAATAACATTAAGGAAAAAGTCAGCTGAGGACAGTGAGGGAGCAGCGAGATTCGTGGTCGAGATGTCAACAATGGCCGAGGTCGAGTACCGCTGATAGAGTAGAAACATCTAGTTTTTGAAATAGGATATTAAGGAGAATATTCTGGTAAATATTCTCTGCACTTGTACTATTAGGGTTTACTAGGGATATGTGTCGAATATATAAGGAGAACGAAAAGCAATAGGGGCATGTGACATACATTGTGATAAGAGCAGACTTATAGAAAAGATTCTCTCTCTCTTGTAAAGATACAAATACTACCTTTCTATCAAGATTCTTGTCCACATTATTCCACACTTTTCCATCAGATCCGAGGATTGTTCAAGCAAATCTTAGATCTATCGGTTATTCATCATTGTCAGGGGGAACATTCGTCTAATCTATTTTTTATTTGGTGAATCATTCCTCCTATTTATTTAAATGCCATTTATTGTTATTTATTGCTAGTTATACCTCCATTATTATTGATACCTCGATGTTGACAACCTTTTACAGGATTTGTCTCCATCTCACACATGTGTTCAAAATTTACATCTAGAGTAATTAATATTAACTAGATTTAACCCACTATTACATAAATATAATAGTTTAACCGAAAATCATACTTTTTGGTCAAACAATTTGGCCACGTCTGTGGGGATTTCCTAGTTAAGTCTTTTAGTTTCTTCTAGATCTACAATCGGCAGTAGTTACTAGCGTAAAAAAATAAGAATAAGAACCTTTTTCTCCCTGCATGCATAGATCTAATATGGTAGGTAACAGATAAGAAAGAACAAGAATAATGAGTGACCTCCCAACCAACCTCATGAACATCATCCATGAGAGCTCTGAAGCAGTGGACGAGGGTACAACGCCCAATACCTCCCCTAGGCGAGGTGGATCACCCCTCGCCACTGCAGCATCACAAAATCTCTTGGTAAGACAGACTCCACTTCCGTGGTAGAGGAGGCACCACCAGCAATAAAGAAGCTCCTTGAGGCCTGGCTAACTGATACGCTGACCAGAATCCTCCATAAGCCCATTAGGGATGCGGCCACAGAAGACGAAAGAACTTGTGTTATACCACCAGTGGACGAGCAACATGATCAATTTCCTCCTCCTTCTCCCGCAACGACAGGTATTACTCACAATGTTCTTAGCAATGTAGGTGACGACGCTCTCACGACCATTCTGAAAATGATGGAGAAAATGGAGAATGAGAACAAGGCACTTCGGGACCAAATAAGAGAACACCAAGAAAGGATCGATAAAATACCGGCCGCTCCTAAGCTATTGCCAAAGAGATATGTAGGTCGGTTCATCGAGAAGCCGTACAGTGATAGTGATGCCCCACATGCCATACTAAAGACCTTCAAAATGCCACCATATATGAAAATATACAATGGTACAACTGACCCTAAAGATCATGTGACTCACTACGCCATCGCCGTGAAAGGCAATGATCTCGCAAAGGAACAAGTATCCTCCATCCTGCTAAAGAGATTCGGCAAAACACTCACGGGAGGCGCGTTAACCTGGTATTCACAACTGCCTGCACATTCCATTGAAACCTTCGAGGAAATGGCCGATAAGTTTGTAACTGCCCATGCCGGGGCTAAGAAGGCCGAGGCAAGAGTAAACGACATATTTTTTATTAAACAATCTACGGGAGAGGGGCTGAGGGACTTTCTCGCCCGTTTCAACCGAGTAAGAATGACCTTGCTGAATGTATCAGAAGGAATGGCGCTAGCAGCTTTTCAAAACAGGCTGAGCAGAAATGGTTTGAGGGCAACAAGAAAGTTACTAAGTCAATTTATGAAGTACCCTCGACTACTTGGGATGAGATACACAACGCATATTATGCCGAACTACGAGCAGAAAAGGACGACCTCAATAGGCCGACCCATCGACTGACCTCGGTGCAAGCAGAATCCAGTAAAGATCGAAGAAATGATATCAGAAGAGATCCTGCAGCCTCAAGATCCAACGGGGAACAACATCTTCTATATGTTAAAACCGTCATTGCGTCCTCATACCGCCATGAAGAGGGCCCACACCGATCAAGAGTAGGGACTCATCGGAACAAAAGAGGTATGCCCCCTTACTATCCGCTCACAATTTTTGTATATCGCCTATAGAGATATCCTACGCCTTGGAGAAGCTCGAACCAAAGGTGAAGTAACCACAAAAAATGAGGTCGGACCCGAATACCAGAAAATTAAATGCCCTTTGAGAGTTCCATCAAGAGCGAGGACACAAAACCGAAGATTGCATCACTCTAAGATAGGAGGTCGTAAACATGCTACCACAGGGACACCTCAAGTATTGTTGAGCGATCGGGGAAGGACCAATTTTGCTAGAGGACGTGAACAACATCAAGGTCTACCGAAACCGCCCTCACTGGCCTGCACCATTCACAAGATTGTCAGTGTCGGGGACGACGCTTCCATCAATATTGTGAAGTTCACCACAACTCACAAGCTCAAACGGTAGATCACCCACGAACAATATGATGAACTCGAAGAAATTATAATCTTTAATAAGTCAGATACCAACGGTTTGGCTTTCCCTCACTATGATGCTCTTGTTATCACTTTACGAATTTAAGATACCGACATAAGTCGGATTATGGTGGACGATGGGAGTGGCACATGCATTATCCATCCCCGAGTACTTGCACAAATGAAAATCGAGGACAAGATATTGTCACGCTAAATAGTGTCACTCTGGAAACCACGTTCCATATGATAGACCAGGACACATCATACAACGCCATAATAGGGCGACCACAGATACACACCATGGGAGCCCTCCCCTCCAGCTTGTACCAATTCATCAAATTCCCAACTCCGTGGGGAATATTCAGCATACGAGGGGAGCAACGCACGTCCCAGGAATGCTATCGATCGCCTTAGACTGTACGGCCACCCAACAATAAAAGAACAAAGAAAATGAGGCATAGAAATAGAACAGGGTCGAGGTTAATGTGCAAAGGCAGCGAGGACGTCATCAGAGACACCGATATGGTCGAGGTCGCAGGATCGACCATAGAAGACCTCGACCCCGTTTGGTAGACAGCAACGACACAACAAGAAAGCTTACATCGGCTGCAAACTTCAGGAACAGGGTAAGTTTTTTGAATTTTAATCGCTAATGTGGACTTATTTGCTTTTAGCCATGCAGATATGTCAGGTATCCCAAAGGAGATCGCCACGCACAAATTGAACATCGACCCATTCCACCCCCCGGTGCGGCATGTTAGGCGTTAGTTCAACTCTGCAATCAATGATGCAGTACGTGAAGAAGTGGAAAAATTATTAGAAAATGGCTCTGTTAGGGAGTTGAAGTACCCCCAATGGGTAGCCAACATAGTCATGGTGAAAAAGAAGAATGGAAAATGGCGGATGTGCGTAGATTTCACTGACCTGAACAAAGCATGCCCCAAGGATTCATTTTCATTACCCCATATCGATCAACTCATCGACGTAACGACCGGGCACGAGCTACTAAGCTTCTTTGATGCTTACGCAGGACATAATTAGATCCTCATGGAAGAAGAGGATCAGGAAAAAACCATCTTCATCACCCACCAGGTGAGGTATTGCTACAAGGCCATGTCCTTCGGATTGAAAAATATGGGGGTAAATTATCAAAGGTTGGTGACGAATATGTTCAAAGACCAACTCGGTGAGACGATGGAAGTCTACATAGATGACATGTTGGTCAAATCCAAAAGGAAAGAAGATCACATCGACCACTTGAGAGAAGCATTTGGCATACTCAGGCAATATGGCATGAAATTGAACCCCAAAAAATGTGCATTCAGCGTGGCCTCTGGAAAATTATTGGGTTATCTAGTGTCACAGCAAAGTATCGAGGTCAATCCCGACCAAATCAAGGCCATCGAGGGGATACCATAGTACTTGACCACCAAAAAAATAGGTTCAGAGGTAGACTGGCCGTATCGTTGCCCTTTCAAGGTTTATCTCACTATCTTCCGATAGGTTCCATAAATTCTTCGACGTACTCAAAAAGGACAACGTCTCCAATGGACCGCTGAATGCATCCAAACCCTGAAGGAGTTAAAGGTGTACTTGTCATCGTTGTCGTTGCCTTCAAAACCAGAACCTGGACAATCCTTCCTCGTATATCTTATCGTATCCAAAGTAGTTGTAAGCACGGTCCTGGTCCGAGAAAATAAAGGTACGCAATCTCCCATTTATTACATTAGCAAAACACTAGTCGATGCCGATACAAGATACCCCCATCTCGAAAACTGGCCCTGGCCCTAGTCGTAGCTTCACGAAGTCTTAGATCATATTTCCCATGCCACCCCATCTCGATTGTCACGACTTTCCCCTTAAAAAGCATTTTGCATAAGAGTTGTCGGGCAGATTGGCCAAATGGACCATCGAATTGAGCGAGCACAATATCACATATCGACCGGGAACAACGATAAAGTCACAGGTCCTCACAAACTTCGTCGCCGACTTCAGTCCTAAAATAATTCCCGAAGTCGTCCATGCTTCCCCCCAAACACAAGACATTGGGTCCTATACACTGATGGAGCATCTAACGCACCAGGGTCTGGGCTGGGACTCGTATTCAAAGTCCCAACATGCGAAGTGATTCGCCAGTCTATAAGATGCCTGAACATGACTAAAAACGAGGTTGAGTATGAGGACGTAATTGTAGGACTAAGACTAGCACTCAAATACGGAGCGAAGTGGCTAAAACTGCGATGCGATTCTCAACTCGTGGTCAACCAAGTCATAGGGACTTTCCAAATCAAGGAACAAAGGTTACAAAAATACCAGACCAAAATCTGCAAGCTTCTACTTGAGTTCGACGAATGTCAACTCAACTAGATCCCCTGAGCACAGAATACCGAGGCATACGGTCTTGCCAAACTGGCTGTAGCCACCAAAAGCATTACAACCAGAGAGAGAAATGTTGTCCACCTCCTCAAGTCATCGATAGATCAGATCAAGGTAAGAACCATAAACCTGACTTGGGACTAGCGCAACTGTATTGCTTCATATCTCTAGGATGGCGTACTCCCAGATGATTAAAAGGCCAAAAACTGTGAATGCAAGAAACCAGATACAACATCATTCAAGATGACCTGTACAAAAGGATGTATGGCGGCCCTCTGGTGAAATTCTTAGGCCTAAATCAAATGCGCTGCGTCCTTGAAGAAGTACATGAAGGCTAATGTGGAGCTCACTATGGCAAATGAGCTCTAGTCCGATGCCTCATACGGGCAGGGTATTACTGGCCCACATGAAAAAGAAGGTTGCAGACTTCGTGAAAAAAAGTGAGCAGTGCTAGAAGTATGCCTGAATGATTCACCAAGAAGGAGAACACCTACACTCAGTGACTTCCCCTTGGACGTTCATCAAATAGGGAATGGACATCGTAGGCCCCCTCCCGGCTGGACGAGGCAACGTACAATTTCTTTTGATTTTAGTTGACTATTTCTCTAAGTGGGTAGAAGCAGGATCATTCGCCCAAATACACGAACATGAAGTAATTGCTTTTATAAGGAAAAACATCATATGACGTCTCGGTCTCCCTAAAGAGATTAGCTGCGACAACAGACCCCAGTTTGCGGCAAAGAAGGTCGCTAAGTTTTTTGAAAAATGGCACATCAAAAGAATACTCTCAACGCCATAGCTCCCTGCGGGAAACGGGCAAGCGGAATCCTCCAATAGGTTGATACAGAACATCAGGAAGAAGAAACTCGAAATGCCAAAGGATTATGGCCAGAAATATTACCAGAAGTACTTTGGGCCTATCGAACAATGCCCAAGACGAGCACTGGAGAGACGCCATACTCATTAGTCTATGGTACTGATGCAGTAATACCAGTCGGGGAGCCCAGCCTAAGATACTCCCACGAAAGCGGACCTCGGAATGATGATAGCAGAATGCAAGAGTTCGACGAAGACGAGGAACAAAGAGATATGGCCTACGTAAGAATGGTCGCCCAAAAGCAACAAGCAGAATGCTATTACAACAAAAAGGCAAAAATCATACCACTAAAAGTCGGGGATTACGTGCTTAAAGCCAAAACATAAGCGAGCAAAGACTCGTGGGAAGTCAAACTAGGAACAAACCGGGACGGCCCCTACAAAATCACGGCAACAGCAAACAAAGGGTCATTCGAACAAGAAATAATGGAAGGAAAGAGACTATCAAACAACTGGAATATCACACGCCTCAAGTACTTCAACTTTTAAAAGATGGTGTCCCCAAAATCGTACTCTTTTTCCCTCACTTGAGTTTTGTCCCAATTGGATTTTCTCGAGGAGGTTTTAACGAGGCGATGAAGGGGACACTTCAGGATTGAAGCGCACACAGACAAAGGCACCGGATGGCTAGTTCATTGCTCGACTTCTCAATACTTTTCCATGTCAACCAATGAAGGGACTAGGTAGACTGGGACTGGGACTAAAATGTCAACCAGCACCCAGAAAATATTTAAATCTCTCCAAGTGTATAAATAAAGAAAAAATATATGAATTTTATTTCTATTCTCTCCAAGTATGGGTTACATTCGATATCGTTTGAATCAACACCTAATCGGCCCTCGTCCATAACTACGTATGGGTTACATTCGACCTCATTCGAATCAACACCTAATCGGCCCTCGACCATTACTAAGTATGGGTTATATTTGACCTCGTGCGAGTCAACACCTAATCGGCCCTCGGCCATTACTAAGTATGGGTTACATTCGACCTTGTTCGAATCAACACCTAATTGGCCCTCAGCCATAACTAAGTATGGGTTACATTCGACCTCGTTCAAATCAACACCTAATCGGACCTTGGCCATAACTACGCATAAGTTACATCTGACCTCGTTCAAATCAACACCTAATCTCTTTCATCCATAACTAAGCATGGGTTACGTTCGACCTTGTTCGAATTAACACCTAATCGGCCCTCAGCCATAAATAACCATACGATATGTTCGACCTCGTTCGAACTAATGCCCACTGGCCCCATGCCATGATCAAACCTAAGTCTGTTTCGACCTCGTTCGACCCCACTCAAGATAAATTATTACGACCAAGAAAACCAAGAAACCAAGCAACAAAATCAAAAAGCATACAAAACCAAACATGATTTCAGAAAGAGGCTGATGGCTCATCCCACCGCAAGTTATCCGGGACTCTCGCAAATAGCCCATCAACTTCCATCATGGTTTCAGAAAGAGGCATACCCTCTGCAGTTTTAGTCGATGGTGGAACCACGGACGATAGCTCGGTGACATCTCCAAGCTCTATGGTCGTCGTTTCTCGGATAACAGAATCTCCCATCACTAAATCCACTGCCTAGGCAACCCCTTCGCCGACGTCCATCGATCTTCTCTTTTGGGGAACCAAGTTACCATCACTTGACAACCATTCCTCTTCCTCGTCCTCGCCTACTAGATGAAATAAGGTAGAAGTCGAAAACTCCGCTGCCGATATTTCTGTGGCTACAGAAGAAGACGGTACAGAAGCAGCAGTAGGTCTAGTCAACGAACGAGTTGGACTGGCCACAGCAAAAGAATGAACAGAGGCAGATGATCGAGAAGGACTAGCCGCGGTCACAGCAGGAATAGAATCCAAAGAAGAAGTGGCTTTCCTCTTGTGAAATGCAGGAGGAGGAGCCCTCGATCTCCTTGAAGACCCTCGAACTGAAAAAGAGTTAAGTTTCATCACCACTAATAATGAACTATAGCATGAAAGCAACCATGTGGTCAAAAGAGAACTGAAAATAATAGATGAACTCACTGGCCAAGGAACAAACAGGCTCGAACTTCTTAAGAAAGCCCAGCCACTCACAAATCCCCATTGTGTGAGTCGAAATCCGTCCAACCCAGTCGGAATTGTCCTTGACCAAAGGAGGAGGCGCGACTGTAGCTGTAAAAGGAAGAAGGAATGTTAGAACTTACGACTAGAAACAAACAAATCAAATACCTTTCAAAAAATACGGGTACTTACGAGCGTGATTCCAGGTCTCAAGAAATCCGTTCGTGTTGGCTACTACGTCCTCAGTTCTGACGAAGAAGTAGTTGTGCAAGAACTGAAAATTCGTTGTATCGTCCATCTTCATCACCAAGCATTTACCTCATCGGTGGCGAAGATGAAACATTGTCCCCCTATAAAATCTAGGGGCGAAGAGATGCATCGGATGGTGGAGTGTGACCTCGACCCGGCCAACTCGGCAAATTTTGAGAACATCCTGATAAGCTTGTAAATGTACGAAAATAGTTGGGCCGAGCAGACACTGTAATAGCGGCAAAATTCCTCCATCAATGGGAGAAGGGGAAGAGTATAGCCGACCTGGAAAGGATATGCGTAAAATGCACAATATCCGGGGCGGTAGATTTTCACAACGTCGTGCCCTGCTCGGATCAAAGCGATGTGGGAAAGGATATTGAATTTTTCCATAAGCTCGGCAGATCGGACTCTCCCATCGCTGACTCTGAGATTTTAGGTTCACCTGGGGCGCCTTTGAGAAATCGGACCTAACTTTCTCACTACGAGGGATTATTTCCTCCACCGTAGGAAAGTTCTCTTCCTCTGTGACGATAGAAACCCTATCAGCCTGAGGGGGTATAAGCACCACCAATGGGACAGCATCGGTTGCCATACCAGAAATAGAGGGCACATTAGTCATGTTGATTTAAGGGAAGATGTTCGAAGCAAGCAAATGTTAGAAGTTGCGAGAACCACTAAAACCAGTAAGAAATTTAGAACAAAAGAAGAAGAAGAAGAAGAAGAAGAAGAAGAAGAAGAAGAAGAAGAAGAAGAAGAAGAAGATACATAATTCTTATTTTTGGATGCAAGAGGTTTCGTAAAGGTTGGAACATTACTCATACACACCTATTTATAAAAATTCAGGCAACAAAACCAAGGAAATAACCATCATTACCTGGCATTGTAATCGAAGCGGATGACCCAATCAGAAGATGCGCGTGAAACAAAGCAACGTATCCAGAAATCGCGTCATAATGACGTCCGACGCCATAATGTCAACATGATTCGTGGGACTTACAACCCTAAAAGTTACAGCTCGCAAAGGAACACGCTTCCACCTCGCCCCAATCATCACGACTCATTCAGGCGGTCAAAATGTTTCAACCCCATTAAACAATATTTGTTCATCGAACTCACCTGAGGTCGGCCTCAACAAGCGGAGGGACTAACTGTATAAGACAAAATTCGCCCTAAGATATTTTACGTAAAATAACATTAAGGAAAAAGCAACGTGAGGATGTCTAGGGATCAGCGAGATTCATGGTCGAGATGTCAATGATGGCCAAGGTCGAGTACCGCTGGTAGAGCATTAACGGCTAATTTTTGAAATAGGATATTAAGGAGAATATTCGGCACTTGTACTATTAGGGTTTTCTAGGGATATGTACCGAATATATAAGGAGAAAATAAAAGCAATAGGGGCATGTGAGATTCATTCTGACAAGAGTAGACTTATAGAAAAGATTTTCTCTCTCTCTCTCTCTCTCTCTCTCTCTCTCTCTTGTAAAGATACAAAGACTATGTTTTTATCAAGATTCTTGCCCACATTATTCCACACTTTTCTATCAGATCTGAGGATTGTTCAAGAAACTATTAGATCTATCTGTCATTCATCATTGTCATGGGTACATTCGTCCAGTCCTTTCTTTATTGGGTGAATCATTTCTCCTATTTACTTACATGTCATTTATTGCTAGTTATACCTCTATATTGTTGATATCTTGAGAATTATTTGTGTATATTGTTGAAAACCTTTTACGGGATATGTCCCCGTCTCACACATGTGTTCAAGATTTACATCTAGAGTTATTATTATTAACTAGATTTAACCCGCTATTACATAAATATAATAGTTTAATCAAAAATCATACTTTTTGATCAGACACCTGTCATTCCTAGGTGTATAACATTAGAGCCAACCTTGCTAAAAGATCTTGTTGATGGCGTGAGAAGAGGAAAGAAAAGAGGAGAAGAAGAGTTCTTTTTTTCTTCTCTTCTTGCTGCATTTTTTTGGTGAGCCAAATATGCCCTTCGTATGTGGCCAGTCAAGTATAGTCTCTTAGGATTACGACACGTGTCAAGATTTGCTGCTAATTCACTAATTAATCTTGTAATTTGGTTAAATGGGGAAGTATTTATTTTTGGACCAAGTATTCAATGGTAAGAGCATAGGTGAGCTAAAGTATTAACAATGGACATAACTGTTCAATTTAGCATAGTACAAGGGCATATTTAGACCTTTTCCCGTTGATATTATTGGAAAAGTAATCATGAATATTCTAATCTAGAAATACCAAGTTCATGTACTTTAATTTTATTCAAGTGAGTATTTAGAATATATACGTGAGGCCTTTATCTTATATAGGTGTATGCTTTTGTGTTTTTAAGCTGACCAAATTGATCATATAGAAGGTTTCACAAGCATTTAATAGTATTGTATACGGTAAAAATCGAGGATACCCGATTTTACGGACTCGAGAGTGAGCCAATATCGAAGCAAGTTCGGGCTCGAGGGACATGAAGACTGGGGGATCGAGGTCAGGCTAAATAGACACCGCAGTAACAGAATCACGAGATATCCGCAATTGACCACCAATCTCGGCAAAGATCTCAGAACTGGCAGAACCATTAACGGTTATTGATATCAATCATGTATTTTACTTCTGAAATTAAATTTATACCTTATTTAGGATTCCTCTACTATATAAAGAGGAACCTTGTTCACTTGTAAACATCATTACCAACATTATCATCATGCACAAGTTATTACTTACGCTACCATTGAAAAATACAAACACTCTGCTCTTTTACTTACTCTTAATCCTTTGTTGCAATTACACCGGTTTGATCCATTTTAATCATTAATTCCCTTATTTATTTAGCTATTTATCAATTGGAATTGAATTAGATCACATATCCTTATAATTGTATTACAAGTTTAATTGTTACTCGTATTCGAGGTAAATAGTTTGGCGCCTACCGTGGGGCTAAGGATAATAGTGATCGTTCAATGCTAGTTCTGACTTAACACATTATTTTACGCTTGTTTCTTGTCAAGAATTTTGTTTTCAGGATAAATCATGTCAAACTCACAAAACATAGCTACTCATGGTGACAACGGTCTCGGACTCCACGGAGAGAACGAGAATATTATAGCTCCAGGAATCGAGGTGCCACAAGCTGACCTCGAAGGAGCACCACCCGTCAACCCAGTCGATGTCGGTTTGCATATTGCTTTGAATGTGGACCTAGGCGGGGACCCCAATGGAAGCGTACGCAGAGAGGGCCGAACTGACGGTCGAGGTACTCAGGGCAGAGGAGACGAAGGTGTCAGTCTCCAAGTTATATTTGAAATGCTACAAGCCCAACAGAATGCCATTGCTCAGTTGCAAAATCAGCACATGGCACCGAATAGGATCGAACAAGAGGCTACTCGTCGTACCGAGCCAGTGCCTGAAAGATCAGGTGACAATACTTCGACAACTGACCCTGCTATAATGAGAATGATCTAGGATCTTACTAAGAGAATAGAGTCAGGAGAAAAGAAAATTGAAGCTAACGACAAGAAGTTGGAAACCTATAATTCTCGAGTCGATCAGATTCCGGGGGCACCACCGATCTTAAAAGGGATGGACTCCAAAAAGTTTGTGCAAAAACCATTCCCTCCAAGTGCGACTCCGAAGCCCACACCAAAAAGGTTCAGGATGCCTGATATACCTAGATACAACGGGACCTCGGACCCCAATGAGCACGTTACCCTTTATACATATGCCATAAAAGGAAATGACTTGGAAGACGATGAATCGAGTCAGTACTGCTAAACAAATTCGGAGAGACCCTGTCAAAGGGACCTATGATTTGGTACCACAACTTGCCACCAAACTTCATCGATTCGTTCGCCATGTTGGCAGATTCATTTGTAAAGGCACCGCTGGCGCTATAAAGGTTGCAACAAGAAAATCAGACCTCTTCAAGGCAAAGCAGAGGGATAACAAGATGTTAAGAGAGTTTGTATCTCGATTCCAAATGGAACGAGCGGAGTTTGATCGCATCGTTCCAGTTGAAGCAGAACTTAATAGAGCACCCGGTTGTGACTTGGGCAAATGTTCACAACCGATATCAGTTAAATATTAGGGTTGAGGACAACCAACTAGGAGCCCTCTCGGGCTCAGTGCACCCTAACCGGTCGACAGGTAAGAGCCAAAGAAATGTTGATAGAGAATCGAGGTCGAATAAAGATCGGTATACTTCAGATAGAAGGAATAACCATCCGGGACATAATTCTTCCCCGAACGATCGGAGGGGTGACCGAGGACAAAATTCTCGAGGACTCATGAGCAAAACTGGATTCAACAAATATGCAGATCCCACAGAAGCACCCCGATTATCTGAGTACAATTTTAGTGTCGATGCCTCGGCTATCGTATCGGCCATCGGGAGGATCAAAGACACAAGATGGCCCAGACCTATACAAATTGATCCCTCTTAAAGGAATCCAAACCTGATGTGTAAATACCATGGCACGCATGGCCATAGGATCGAAGACTGCAGACATTTGAGAGAGGAAGTAGCTTGATTGTTCAACGAGGTTCACCTTCGAGAATTCATCAGTGATAGAGCCAAAAATCACTTCAAGGAAAGAGACGCCAACAGAAATAACGAGCAAGAAGAACCTCAGCATGTTATCCACATGATCGCTCGCGGGGTCGACGTCCCACAAGGACCTATATTCAAACGCACCAAAGTATCGATCACAAGAGAGAAACGTACTTGAGACTATGTGCCCGAAGGTACTCTCTCGTTCAACGACGAAGAAGTAGAAGGCATCTCACAGCCGCATAACCACGCCCTGGTAATTTCTAATTAGCTAAATAAAATTCAACTTAAACGTGTTCCCGTGGATCCAGGTAGCTCGGCAAACATAATCAGATCGAGGGTCGTAGAGCAGCTCGGCCTGCTAGACCAGATTGTACCTGCATCACGAGTCCTAAATGGCTTCAACATGTCCAGCAAAACAACGAAAGGAGAGATAATCACCAGTAAACGTGGTCGGGACCATCTAGGACACAAAATTTCAGGTCATCGAAGGCGACATGAGATACAATGCATTTCTCGGAAGGCCGTGGATCCATAACATGAGGGCAGTACTATCGACCTTTCACCAAATGATGAAGTTCCCAACAGTGGATGGTGTGAAAACAGTTTATGGGGAACAACACGCTGCGAAGGAAATATTTGCAGTCGACGAGGTGACGCCGATATTAGCATCGTCGACCTCAGAAAAGTCGAGCATCAAAGATAAGCAAGCGTCCAAATAGCAATCACTATCCCCAGACTCGACCAAATCAGATAAACAGGTAATCGAAGAAGAAGAGGAGGATTTTCTCATTCCTCGAACTTTTATCGTTCCCGAAGAATTGGATGCAACCAAATCAATGGTCGAGGAGCTGGAACAGGTGATACTTATCGAGTATCTATCCTTGAATGTAAGGTATACATGGGAACGGGATTGACCCCCGAACCCAGGAAAGAACTCATTCAATTTCTTATTGATAACATGGATTGCTTTGCATGGTCCCATTTATACATGACAAGAATCCCACCCGAGATAACAACTCATTGGTTGATCCTGGATCCCAAGTTCAGACCGATAAGGCAAAAGAGAAGGCCTCAGTCTGAGGTGAAGCACGCCTTCATAAATAAGGAAATAACCAAAATTCGAAAATGTGGTCCATTCGGGAAGTAAAATATCTTGAGTGGTTAGCCAACGTAGTTGTAGTCCCCAAAAAGGGGAACAAACTTAGAATGTGTGTAGATTATTAGGACTTGAACAAAGAATGTCTGAAAGATTCTTTTCCTTTGCCTAACATCTATCGAATGATCGATGCCACGGCCGGCCGCGAGATACTTACTTTTCTCGACGCCTATTCTGGGTACAACCAAATCCAGATGGACCCAGAAGACCAGGAAAAAACTTCTTTTATCACTAAGTATGGAACTTACTGCTATAATGTAATTCCCTTCGGGCTAAAAATTGTGGAGGCTACATATCAACACCTATTTAACAAGATATTCGAAGAACAGATAGGAAAATTAATGGAAGTTTACATTGACGATATGTTAGTTAAGTCCCCGCGTGCAGAGGACCATTTTAATCATTTGCAGGAGACATTCGAAATCTTGAGAAAATACAAACATGAAGTTTAACCACAAAAAGTGTGCTTTCGGGGTCGGATCGAGCAAATTCCTCGGCTTCATGGTGTCAAATTGGGGAATCGAGATCAATCTCGATAAGATTAAGGCCATCGAAGACATCACCGTCGTCGACAATGTGAAAGCCGTTCAGAGACCAACTGAACAGATAGTTGCCTTAGGCTGGTTTATTTCGATGTCATCAGATCGGAGTCACAGGTTTTTTTCCATACTCAAAAAGAAAAATTATTTTACATGGACCCTGGAATGTCAACAAGCGTTGGAGGAATTGAAACGATACTTATCGAGCCTACCTTTTCTTCACACCCCAAAGGCAGATAAGAAGCTATACCTATACCTGGCGGTGTCCGAGATAGCGGTAAGTGGAGTATTAGTTCGAAAAGAAGAAGGTAGGCAGTTTCCAGTTTATTACGTGAGTCGAACCTTAAGAGATGCTGAAACTAAGTATCCACACTTAGAAAAATTGGCACTCACATTGATAAGCGTATCTAGAAAACTAAAGCCGTATTTTCAGTATCATCCTATATGTGTTATCACCATCTATCCCCTTCGGAATATACTGTACAAGCCCGAGTTATCGGGACGATTGGCCAAATGGGCCGTCAAACTTGGCGGGTACGATATTTAATATCAACCCCGAACGGCCATCAAATCTCAAATATTAGCAGACTTCATGGTAGACTTTTCTCCAACGAAGTGGAAAAGGAACTTTTTCTAAAATCGGGTACCTCATCGGGGATATGGACCCTCTTCATGGACGGAGCCTCGAACGTGAAAGGGTCCGGGCTTGGTATTATTTTTAAACCGCCCACGGGAAATGTTATTATACAATCAATTAAGACTGCCAAAGTGACTAACAACGAGGCCGAATATGAGGCTATGATTGCAGGTCTTGAACTAGCTAAGAGCTTGGGAGCAGAAGTTATTGAAGCTAAATGTGAATTCCTACTAGTAGTTAACCAGGTGAACGGAACCTTCGAAGTTCGATAGGACAGGATGCAGAGGTACTTAGACATATTACAGGTCACCTTACACCGCTTCAAAGAATAGACCCTGCAACATGTACCTCGAGAAAAAAATACTAAGGCCGATGCACTTGCCAACTCGGGATCTTCGGTCAACGAAGACGAAATTAGCTTGGGGACTCTTGTCCAACTCTCGAGGTCTGTAATCGAGGAAGGGCACGCCGATATTAATTCCACAATCCTAACCTGGGATTGGAGAAACAAATACAATGAATATTTGAAGAACGGGAGGTTGCCATCGGTCCCAAGGAATAAAGAACCATACGGACCAAAGTCGCTCGATTCACATTAGACGAAGACAGAACGCTATATAGGAGAACATTCGATGGTCCACTGGCAGTATACTTGGGGCTGGGAGATGCTGAATATGTTTTGCGAGAAATTCACGAAGGCACTTGTGGAAACTGTTCTGGTGCTGAGTCACTAGTTCGAAAGGTCATCATAGCAGGATACTATTGGGACAGCATGGAGAGAGATTTTAAGGAGTTTGTTCGAAGATGCGACAAATGTCAAAGGTTTGCACCAATGATTCACCAGCCCGGTGAACAACTTCACTCGGTCCTATCCCCATGGCCATTCATGAAATAGGGAATGGACATATTCGGTCCTCTACCATCGGCCCCAGGTAAAGCTAGTTTCATATTGTTTATGACTGACTATTTCTCTAAATGGGTTGAAGCACAGGCCTTTAAAAAAGTTAGAGAAAAGGAAGTGATCGACTTCATATGGAATCACATTGCATGTCGATTGGGGATGCCTGCGAAAATAGTGTGTGATAATGGAAAACAATTCATTGGCAGTCAAGTAACGAAATTCCTCGAGGAACACAAAATAAAGAGGATACTATCAACGTTGTATCACCCTAGTGGAAACGGACAGCCCGAATCAACGAATAAAACTATCATCCAAAACTTGAAGAAAAGGCTAAACTAAACCAAGGGGAAGTGGAGAGAAAAATTTCCCGAGGTTCTATGGGCATATCGGACGACATCGAAGTCCAGTACCGGAGCAACCCCATTTTCTTTAGTATATGGCTTTGAAGCCTTAATACTTGTCGAAGTCGGGGAGCCCAGCGCCAGGTTTCAACATGCAATGGAAGAATCCAACCACAAGGCAATGAATACCAGTCTCGAGTTGTTAGATGAAAGACGAGAAGCGGCGCTCATTCGGACGGCCGCGCAAAAGAAACGAATAGAGAGGTATTACAACATAAGAACCAATCTTCAACACTTCAAAGTCGGAGACTTGGTCTTAAGGAAAATCACCATCAATACTCGAGCCCCTAATGAGGGGAAACTCGGTCCCAACTGGGAAGGACCCTATCAAATCCTCGACATAGTCAGGAAAGGATCCTACAAGCTTGGAACAATGGAGGGTGAGCCATTGCCGAATAACTGGAACATATCACTCCTCAAGCGATACTATTGCTAAGGTATGGTTTTCTCTTTTTTTACTTAAATATTTGAAACTAACTTGTTGCAGGTATCCGGTCCAAGAAATCGAGACCTTAGGTTTTAAAGTACGCGATGCACTCTTTTTCCCTTACACTGATTCTTATCCCAAATGGGTTTTTCCGGCAAAGTTTTTAACGAGGAAACAACTATGTGTTACCTGAGGGTAATTCAACAGTATCCAAGGCTTCTTTGTGATCAACCTCGAATACCGGGGGGCATCACCCTTGGATGTTATGTAAATGGGTCTCGATGGGAAGAATTTTGTAATAGGCCAAACGGTCAATTGAACCGTGTCCGTATAGATTAGCCGAGTCCCGAAAATAAAACATGTTCGCATGTATGAATAATACAAAAAAGCACTCTCTTTTCTCAAATATATTGCGTTTGAAGTAGAATTTCCTTTATACGAGTCATGTACTTACAATTCTGATCTATTATGCAAGATTAACACTTATGGCTCAAGGGCCAATTACAATCATACCTCGAACATTCGAGGACTACCTACTCGAGCTATCTAACTTCGAGAATGTAAACCTCAAAAGAGGCACCCATCGATATATAGGACAAGGCCATCACGCTCGGGAACTGACATTTTGAACAAGTTTGAAATGTTATCGGGGAACAAGTCCAAGAGACATACCCGAAGACCACGGCTTCTGCCATAAACTAAAGGCATTCAAATAATTTGAAAAACCGATTGAATAAGGCTACCCTCGGCAAAGTAAACAAAAAAGGGCTTCGATAAAATCAGCCCTCCAATAATTTAAAGTCATCGATAATATCAGCCTTCGAAAAAGCCTCAAGAGGTATTAAATTATCTTAACACAAACAAGAAAAAAAATTGGGTTCCGATCAATGAACCCTCAAAAAACCCAACGGGTACAAAAAAACACATGCTAAGGCATAAAGAAATTTCACTAAGTCTTTTAGCCGAAAAGGGAAAAATTATAGCCGTTTTTAGAGGCCGAATTGGCCTAACTTAAAGAGCCTAAGGGCTGATCTAATAATCCTAAGGGTCGATACAATTAGAATTCGATACCTCGCTCTCACTCAATTCGAGCCCAAGGGTTCAGTTATTACGAGTTCGTACAAATGTTAACTACAGCTCAAAGGGTTCACATAAAAGGTATATCGGTGAGCTCGATATACCTATCAACCATATGTTAAGAACCTAAGGGTTCACTTTGTCCTAAAACTAAAGATTCATTCGGACTTGGCTATTAAAGATAATTTGTCGGTCAGTTGGATTATGCCACCTCCGAGATAAGGTCTCGAATGAGTTCCAAATTCGGGGACTTGCCCTCGTAACTCGGGGACTTGCCCCCGTAAAGATGAAAAACCTAAGGGTTTACTTCGATCACAGCAATAAAAATTTTATCGATGAAGGCAAATGAACATACAAAGGCATCAAAGGGAAATTCTTCATTATATCAAAAAATATATGTACAAAGGACCAGTCAGGGCCTTACAAAAGAAAAGAGAAAAAGAAGTTACAATCTATCCTCAATACCGGCCTCCTCCCGAGCAGCTTCTCTGGGGGAATCTTCATCAGCAACCTCACCTCCGTCTTCTCCACTTTAGGACCCGCCATCATCATCATCATCGGAAGGGACGAGCTGCCTAGCTTCAGCCTCGAGCTCTTTTTCCCGAGAAATCTCTTCGGAGAGGTCAAAACCTCGAGCATGGATTTCCTCGAGGGTTTCCCTCCGGGATTTGCACTTTGCCAAGTCACTGCACCACTACTCCCAATTGAAAGCCTTCCTCAGCTGGGTTTGAACAGCTACGGCATCATCCCGGTACACGGTTATGGATTTGTCCGCCTTAGCCTTAGTCTTTTCGATCTCAGCCTTAGCCTCACTAAGCCCGGCTTCGAGCTCTTCGACCCTTTTGTCCTTAGAAGAACCTTTTTCTCTAAGGTGTTGGAGTTGGGCCTCCCCCGAAGATAACTTGGCCAAATTTACTTCCTTTTCAACAGCAAAGCGGTCCATCCTAGATTTCCACCGATCGCAGTCGGTCTTAACCTTGCCGACCTCCGCTCGAAGAAGACCGATATTCTCCACCTTCTATTGTAGATGAGACATCGAAGTGTTAGCTTCCACATTGGATTCGATTATATACTGAATCACAAAGGTGGTCACCTGCTTTTCCAACTCGGCCTCGTCTTCATGAGCGTTGGCCAGGTCCGCTTGAAGGTCCTTTCTGACCTCATCCTTTTGGCCACAAAGAATCTTCAGAGCATTCCTCTCTTCCGAGACCCTTCAAAGATTGGCTTTGCACTGACTAAGGCAGCTAAGAATTTGGCAGAAGCCTATACGAGGAAGAAGAACACAAGTTAGAAAGAATAACCTTGAAAAAAAGGATGAAAAGGAATAACCAAAAAATAACAAGCACTTACCTTGGAAAAAATACGGTGAGTTTCCACCATGAGGATTGAAGCATCAGTGATATAGGAGGCATCATCGACCCCCACGAAGCAATCCCAAAAAGGATCGCCAGCGCTAGAGCCTCCGCCAATCTTGGGGGTCTTTAGCCTTTGGAATCCTTTATTGCCTCTTTAGAGAAGACCGGCAATGAAGGCATTTGATCTATTGTCATGTCCCCGAGCGAATCACTCAGAGCGCTCTGTCCGGTCCTCCAGGTTTCAGAATCGGCCCCGCCCGGTGTAGAAGTTAATGATCGAGACACTTTCTCGACCTCAGGAAACTTGGGGTTCACCCTCGAACTTTTATTTGAATCCTCTTCAATATAAGACTCGTTTGTAGTAGGCGGAAGCTCGGAATGCGGAGCAACCTCAGTAGCCTCTCTGGGGTGAGCTATCAATGTCGAGGTGCCTTCTTATTCTTCCTCCTCATCCTGGTCCCTCAACGTTTAGACCGCATCCGCCAAGAGTCCGACTGTTTTTCTCCTCACCCTTCGAGGTTTAGGTTTGGAGACCTTGGATTGTGAGGGATTTTTCCTTTTCTTGTCCTTTTCTGGCCTCGGAACTGGGGACATAGCTTCGCCACCTTCGCTCAAAGGCCTCATAATGGCATCTTTGGTCAGGTCTGCATAAACAGAAGATTAATAATGGAGAAAATAGGAAACTACTTCGAAATACGAAAGGAGAAACCTTACCGTGGTTCTTGGCCTCCCACTTGCCTTTAGCTAAATACTTCCACACACGTTCAGCACGAGCTGAAGTGGAGGCAATTTTGTGAATCCAGTCTTTGAAATCGGGTACCACCTCGGGCATCCAAGGATCGGCTGCGTGATTAGAGGAAAATGTTATACAAGATCGAAAGAGACACAGAACCAAAAAAAAAAAGATCACATACGTTTGGCTTTCCACTCCTCAGGAAACGGCATATTTTCTCTTGGTATTATATCACAGGTCCTCACCCGTATGAACCGAATCATCCAGCCTTGATATTTATCCTCGTCGATATTGAAGAATAGGGATTTGTTTGCTCGGCAGTTGAGTCTAATTAGCCCTTGATAGAGTCGAGGCATGTACAATCGAATAAGGTGGTCCAGTGTGAAATCCAACCCCCCAGCCTCATTGGAGTAGAAGAGAAACATGATCACTATGAGCCAAAGTGAGGGGTGGAGATGACCAAGGGTAACCTCGTACCTCTTGCAGAAGTCAATTATCACAGGGTCGACCAGACCCAATGTGAAGGGGTAAGTGTAAACACTAAAGAACCCCTTCACATGTGTGGTGATGCTCTTTTCAGGCGTAGGAATTTGCACCACCACCTTTGGAACCCATCTGCAATCCTTCTTCATGGCCCTCGGTAATTAACATATGTACACCAACATATGTTCGCATCAGCCCGACACCAATGAGGGGTTGTCAACTTTGAAATCAGTTTTAAGGACACAGGGGCCAGCTACGTATTCATAGACGGCCGGTTCTACCTGTATTTTATCGTCGGCCGACCGGGAGGAAGAAGATGAAGCTTTCCCCTTTTGAGGTATTGTCTTATAAGTCTTCGCCATTTACGTATGAGTAGGGAGTACAAAGAAGGTTTAGAACTGACGGCTCCGGTGGAAACAACGGTGGTTAAATAAGCGATGACGAGAGGAAAGCAAGGAGGATTGGGAACTCAAGAGTTTATGATCAAAGCAAAGTAAAGTTTGAATCTACTAAAGAGATGGTATTTATAGGTTTAAAATGACGGTTCAGTGCCACTAGTGGCCGACTGACGATTGACATGCATTGATGGTTTCTTGAGAACCGAACCGATAGGACGTTTCGGTCACATCCATCGCTTACGTCATGGAGGTGATGTCATGGTCGAGATATCAAAGGATCGAGGCTCAAATCATTTCTTATCATTTCATTCTACGAAACGCGGGGACTATCTGTATACAGTAAAAATCAAGGATACCCGATTTTACGGGTTCAAGGGTATGCCTCGAGAGTGAGCTATAGAGATTGTAGGAGTATGATCGAGTGAAAGTCTAATTATCCAAGTTGTTAGTAAAGAACCCCTTCGGATTTTATACAAGATTGAAATAGCCCTGATTTTATAGGTAACAGCCTCGCGATTCATGTTTCATGGTGTTGGTTGATTTCCCAATGCACACGCAAGTGTACGTGGTCGACAAGTAATACAGGATTTTAAGTCCAGATATCGTACCCACAAGGACTTGTGTAAACTACTTGCTAAATCACTCTAATCGTTATTTAACCAAGCCAATATAAAATCAG
>ML389419.1:0-25671 GCA_005239525.1 Nicotiana knightiana
TTCCTGACCAAAATGCTAAGGAAGATGGGATTTTCAGAAAATTTCATTGGGCTAATCTTTGATTTGATTGGGAATAACTGGTACTCTATCTTATTTAATGGTCAATCGCATGGTTTTTTCAAGTCATCAAGGGGAGTGAAACAGGGAGATCCCCTATCACCTACTCTGTTCATAATAGCTGCGGAAGCACTTTCGAGCGGGCTCAACGCATTGCATCAGAATAGACAATTTCATTGTTTTGGCATGCCAAAGTGGAGTCCAAAAATCAACCACCTAGCGTATGCAGACGATATGATAATATTTNCCAGGATTTGATGAGGAAAGTGATGGATAAATTGCAATCATGGAAAGGCAAGATGCTCTCAATAGGTGGTAGAGCAGTTTTGATAGCTAGTGTTCTAAAGAGCATGCCAATTCACTTATTGTCAGCAGTGAATCCACCTACTTATGTCATTAATAAGCTGCACAAAATGTTTGCCAACTTCTTTTGGAGCAGCAACATAGGAGGGAACTCGAGACACTGGGCATCATGGACTACACTGTGTATGCCAACTGAAGAGGGAGGTATAGGTTTTCGATCACTCCACGATGTTTCTAGGGAACTATTTTTTAAGCTATGGTGGAATTTTAGAACCAAACCTAGTCTGTGGAGTTCATTTATGAGCCAGAAATACTGTAAGAAACTTAATACAGTAGTGGTTCCATGGAGAGATGGCTCACATATCTGGAGGAAAATGATTGAATGTAGAGAATTGATTGAGCAACAGATCATGTGGAAGCCAAAAATGGGATCGTCACTCTTTTGGTTTGATAACTGGACTGGATTAGGAGCTCTTTATTACATAGTTCCACAGGAATTTGAAATAAACGAGAACATACATAATGTGTATGAAGTGGTAGAAGGTGAATCCTGGAATGTTAGCATGCTGAGGGAATTATTGCCAGCTGATCTAGTCATGCATATAATAGAAAATATCAAGCCCCCTATTATGGAACCTGTATTGGATACTCCAGTGTGGATGTTAGAGAGCAGGTGTAATTTTTCTGTTAAAATAGCATGGGAATATATTAGGAAAAGGGATAATCCTAGGCAATCTTATAAGATGATGTGGGTGAAAGGACTGCCCTTCAAAATTTCCTTTTTCATGTGGAAGGTGTGGAAATCCAAGATACCACTGGATGACTTCATGAAGAGGCTGGGGTACTGCATGCCTTCACGATGTTGGTGTTGTTCACAACCCAAGGAAGAAACATTAGAGCACCTGTTCTTTACTTCTAATGCAGCTGTGACAGTATGGAAATATTTTCTAATGAGAGCAGGTATCAGAATGGAGGGGCTTTCACTACACCAAGCTATTACTAGATGCTGGAATGCCCAGGTATTGCCAAGGATCAAACCCATAATGCAGTCCCTACCATCGTGTATCATATGGGAATTATGGAAGAGGAGGAATAGCTGGAAGCATGGAGATGCTGTCTCAGTTAATCGAGTGATATACCAAGTGTCATCAACTATGCAAGCATTAGTACAACTAAGGAAACCTGGTATCAAGGTACCACATAAGTGGCATGACATCCTTACAGTGCTGCAAAATTATACACCTACACTGAAATATGAAAAGGTAATATGGGAAATGCCACAGGAAGGTTGGATAAAGGTAAATACAGATGGTGCAAGCAGAGGAAACCCAGGGAGAAGCTCAATTGGATTCTGTTTGAGGGATGACCATGGAGATCTGATCTATGCAATTGGAAGGGAGATAAGGGAAGGTTCAAATAATGAAGCAGAATCCACAGCAATAGTAGAAGCCTTAAGGATATGTAATGCAAGGAATCATATACAAATATGGCTGCAAACAGATTCTATGTTGATCAAAAAGGTCATTGTAGGAGAATGGAAACCTCCTTGGAGCATAGCTGATCAGATTGAAGAGATTGGGAGATTAAGGGAACAATGCAATCTGAGGGTGTCACACGTATTCAGAGAGGGCAATAGATTAGCAGACCATCTTGCTAACTATACCTTAGACAATGGAGATATAGAGAGCCATGACTTCTGGGAGTTAGACTCAGAGGGTATGAGGATCCTAAATGATGATAAATCACAATGCCCATACCTGAGAGTGAAGGTTGCAAGAAACTGATTACTGGAGAAGGGAGATCAAAGTGGAAGTCCAGGGAAAATAAAGCTGTAGATCACCATCTTCAAATCAGTATAGAGGAGGACATGGTGATCCATTTTCACACTAACTTGGTTTTCTTTTCTGCAGGTACAAAAGCTGAGTTTGTTGCATATCTAAGGGATCTCTTGCTGGTGGTATTAATGCTCTGCATTCATTCCAAAGGAGAAACCTTCGAGTCATGCAACAACTCAGTAGCATGGAGATTTATAAACAAGGAATACTTTGCAGCAACACCTAAAGGATATGGAGGCAAACATGCATCGACTGGGTGGAACATATGGACAAAAAAAGGGCAATACCCTGATAGAACAAGATAAATCCAGTCACAGGAAGGCCCCAACCAAGGATTACATGCTCACTGGAGGCTACACAAAAATGGAATCAAGGATGGTGTATCATAACACTGTCCTTGGTTCTACTATGGAATATGGTTCTCTGAATATGAACTCTTGGGATTATAGGATTCATATGGCAAGATGGACACATTGTACAAGCAGGACAGGAAAAGAAAAATGCGTAACAGAGGGAAACAAGAACAGAAAATGTAAGGAGAGCCACCAGCTTTACGTGGAACATTGTTGCAGTACAGAACATCACAGATTCAGTATACTATCATTGAGGTCGAGCACTAATTGGATTTCAAGCATGATGAACTATTGGTTATACAACTCTACGCAGATACAAACAGTATATGGAAAACAATGGTGTAGTTGGATATTTTTAAATTTGTTCGCTTTAAGGGTAGATTCAATGTTGATACCAAAATTGGGCTCAATAGACCCAAGATTGGTAATAGGATATATGTAATAGTAACCAGATCTTATCATCTCACTATATGTGAGATAACATCGTTATTTGTTACATGCTTTATTAGAAATAAAATAGCTACTAGGCACACAGACAAGTAGTATAATTTGATTAAAAAAAAACAATTTATACAAAAATAATTAATCGTAAAAAAATATCATTTGTGCATGAAAATGATTAAAAATAATTACTCAAAATTATAAAAATATAAAAAGTCATTTTCTGTATAAATAATGTAATTATGAATATATATGGGCTATTATTGCAAAATATGCAATTTTAGCCTTAGGATGCAAATATAAGTATAATAAATATATCAAAAATATTTAAAGCTTAATATGGATATAGATGATGAAATTAAATAAAAAATCATTATAAAATTACTTGTGATGCGATTAACAATTATTTATATAGTAAAAATACAGGAATAAATTGATTAAAAACCTTTAAATATTATAGAAAATTATGAAAAAAATACTTGATGATGCTTATGAACTATTTTAAAGGTATATATGTATTGTTTTGAGAAATATGAGGAAAAATTGGGTATCAACAGCTGCCCCTCTTCACTGGGAAGGATGAAAGAGTTGTCAGGTAAAAACATGATGACCAATTTTGACCGACTAGGGTGATTTGGAAGATATAGGCTGCACTCCGGCTTCTGAGCTGCCTACATATCCCTGGTTTTACAGGAATCAGGTCGTGTGTAGTTCTAGATCCAATGATGGAGTAAACCAATAGAGTCGTTGCAAGGATGGGTAGAATGTTCGGGGTATGGTTAATTGGGGTTCGAAATAGTTATGGCTAAATGAGACTAGGTAACGGATAATAAACGGTCATGTTTGAAATAATTTGAAGGATGTGGATGGAAACCAGAGTAGGATTGCTCCTGTTGGGATAACGGTTGCTTTCTGGATCACCAGCAAGTTTACAAAAATATATTGCAAGCACATATGTATAAATTATTGCGTAAACTTAGACATGGTGCAAATTCCCTTTGGACCATGAAGACTGTCTTTGGACGGTGAGGATGACGTCCTTAGATCATCATGTCCCGGGCCATGTATTGTATGGTAAGGGATTCGCAAGCCATGAAATGATGTTCTCGGGCCTTAAGAATGGTGCCTCTGAACCATGATGCCTTTGTAGAATGATGTGCAAGCTTTGAGAGATCCTCAGGCCATGGCATGATGTCTTCCGGCCATGAGGATGATTCCTTCAGACTATGACACCTTCGGACAAGGTGGCTATATTTCAGCCCATGAGGTGCAGAGACATGATGCTAAAGGTGATAACATGACAAAGCTTAGTCTTGCATAAAGTTAAGGGCAGAGCTTAGCCCGAGAGAATAACGTAAGGCTTAGGATAGAGAAATATCTATGTTTATGAAAAGAGAGACACTGCTTAGTCTCGTGCAAGATTCGGGACAGTGCTTAGTCACATGCAAAGAGAAGGCAGTGCTTAGCCTTATGCAAATAGAGAGGCATGTCTTAGCCTCATGCAAAGATTGAGACAGGGCTTAGTCTCATGCAAGGATTGAGACAAGGCTTAATCTCATGCAAGAAGAAAGCAATGCTTAGCCTTATGCAAAATAAGGAGGCAGTGCTTAGCCTCATGCAAGGATTGAGGTAGGGCTTAGTCTCATGCAAGGAGAAGGCAATGCTTAGCCTTATGCAAATAGGGAGGCAGAGCTTAGCCTCATGCAGGAATTGAGACAAAGTTTAGTCTCATGCAAAGAGAAGGCAATGCTTAGCCTTATGCAAATAGGGTAGCAGGGCTTAGCCTCATGCAAGGATTGAGACAAGGCTTAGTCTCATGCAAGGAGAAGACAATGCTTAGCCTTATGCAAAATGGGGAGGCAGGGCTTAGCCTCATGCAAGGATTGAGACAGGTCTTAGTCTCATGAAAGGAGAAGGCAATGCTTAGCCTTATGAAAGTGTAAGAGTAAAAGTGAAGTATTCTTAGCAGGAATTGTGTCTTGTGTATAGCAGTTGTGTTGTTGAGACGATGCCTATGATGATGACCTTTTCCGGCATCCAAAGAAAATTCGTGAGTTTTGTGGGGGAGGTTGGTTCGTGTCTTTGTCTTCTTGAACTGCTCCACTTTGCCCGAAGGTCCTGCTTAAGTCACCGTGGATAGCATTTGGCTAAACAGTAAAGTTCTTTTCAAAATCATGCATGTATAATTGTTAAAGACATAGTAATATGCAATTTAGAAATCAGTTAGATGAACCAGTAACTGTGACATTATTAGAGACATTGTGACCTCCCTTGCCATAGAACTTTGAGGGTCCTCCTCAAAATTCTGCCCCATTTAACTAAGTGACCTTCTGGATATTCTGTATGGTGCTGTTGGCTAAACATGCTTCCGAATTTGGAGGGTCCTCCTCAAAATTCTGCCCAGTTTCTGATTGTTGGGGAAAATGGAAATTTTATTGAATTATGACCGAACCCACAGGGGGGCCTATGTATCCCCTCTTAAACGGGAATCAACTCAAGCATAGTTCAATTTACATCATATGAAGAAACATGAATAGTTTACATATAGTATCTTTTGACTGCATCTGAATTGATAGGCTTTGGCCAAATTTCTCCATCCATTTCTGCGAGTATGAGTGCTTCTCCTGTTAATACTCTATGAACCATATAAGGACCTTGCCAGTTGGGTGAAAATTTTCCTTTGGCTTCATCTTGATGTGAAAAGATCCGTTTCAGCACCAGCTGCCTCGATATGAACTGTCTTGGTTTGACCCTTTTGTTGAAAGCTCTGGACATTCTATTCTGATAAAGTTGACCATGACACACTGCATTCATTTTTTTTCCGTCTATGAGGGCTAACTGCTCATGGTGACTCCTTATCCATTCTGCGTCACTGAGTTCATCTTCATGTATGATCCTCAGAGAAGGGATTTCTACTTCGGTGGGAATGACAACTTCGGTACCATAAACCAGCAGATAGGGAGTTGCTCTGGTCGATGTACGGACTGTGGTATGGTATCCTAGTAAGGAAAATGGTAACTTCTCATGCCATTGCTTGTGGTTCTCTACAAGTTTTCTTAGTATATTCTTGATGTTCTTGTTGGCGGCCTCTACGACTTTGTTTATTTGAGGCTTGTACGCTGTGGAATTCTTGTGTTTGATTTTGAAAGTTTCACACATAGCTTTCATCAGATCACTATTGAGATTAGCGGCATTGTAAGTGATGATGGACTCTGGAGCCCCAAATCGACAAACAATCTGATCTCTGACAAAATCTGCGACGACTTTCTTGGTCACAACTTTGTACGATGCAGCTTCAACCCATTTAGTGAAGTAATCGATGGCCACTAAAATAAACATGTGCCCGTTTGAAGCAATGTGTTCGATTGGACCAATGAAATCCATTCCCCAGGTAGCAAAATGCCAAGGTCAACTTGTTGCATTGAGTTCATTTGGCGGCAGTGGTATCATATCTGCATGTATCTGGAATTGGTGGAATTTCTGGACATAGCGGATGCAATTTGTTTCCATAGTCATTCAAAAGTATCCAGCCCTGAGTATCTTCTTGGCTAAGATAAAGCCGTTCATATGTGGGCCGCAGGTTCTGACATGTATCTCTTCGAGCAATTTGGCCTCTTTGGCATCAACACACATTAACAGACCTAGATCGGGAGTTCTTCTATACATAATTCCTCCGCTTTGGAAGAAGTGATTGGACAATCTCCGCAGTATGCATTTCTGAGTATGGTTTGCATGCTCTGGGTTTTCTCTTTTTGCCAAATATTCCTTGATGTAGTGGAACCAGGGATTTCCATCAGTATTCTCTTCAACATGAACGCAGTATGCCGGCAGATTATGGATCCTTACCGGAATGGGATTGTTGAAATTCTTGTCTAGATGTTGTATCATTGATGACAAGGCGGCCAATGTGTCTGCAAATTCATTCTGAATTCTGGGGACATGTCAGAATTCTAACTTTGTGAACCTTCTCTTCACCTCTTGTACATGATGTATATATAGTAGTATTTTGGTATTCTTGGTAGCCCACTCTCCTTGTACCTGATGTACCAGTAGGTCTGAATCACCGATCACCAGCAGTTCCTGAATATTCATGTCAACGACCAGGTTGAGCCTTAATATGCAGGCTTCATATTCCGCCATATTGTTGGCGCATGGGAACCTGAGTTTTGAAGACACCGGATAATGCTGACCGGTTTCTTATACCAAGACGGCCCCGATACCGACTCCTTTGAAATTTGCAGCTCCGTCGAAAAACATTTTCCAACTGTCGTAGGTTTCAACAATGTCCTCTCCTACGAATGATAGTTCGTCAGGAAAATACAATTTTAGGGGTTCGTATTCTCCTCCTACAGGATTTTTCAGCAAGATGATCTGCCAATACTTGTCCTTTGACCGCCTTCTGAGTTACATAGATGATGTCGAATTCACTCAGCAATATTTTCCACTTGGCCAACTTCCCGGTAGGCATAGGCTTCTGAAAGATATACTTCAGGGGATCCATCCTCGATATGAGGTATGTAGTATAGGGACAAAAGTAATGCCTCAATTTTTGAGCTGTCTAGGTTAGAGCGCAGCAAGTGCGTTCCAGCAGAGAATACCATGATGGTGTGAACTTCTTAGTCAAGTAATATATGGCTTGGTCCTTTCTTCCCGTATCATCATGCTGTCCCAAAACACAACCAAAAGCTTCATCTAACACTGCAAGGTAGAGTAGTGATGGTCTACCAGGTTCTGGCAGGAATAAGACTGGTGGTGTGGACAGGTATTCCTTGATCTTGTCAAAAGCCTTTTGACAATCCTCGGTTCACTTGGTTGCATCATTCTTCTTCAATATTTTGAAAATTGTCTCACATATCACTGTAGACTGTGCTATGAAGCGACTGATGTAATTGAGGCAGCCCAAGAAACTCATCACGTCCTTCTTGTTCCTTGGCGGTGGTAGTTCCTGGATATATTTAACCTTTGATGGGTCCAACTCTATTCCTCGGCGGCTAATGATGAATCCCAACAATTTTTCGATAGGAACCTCGATGCACATTTTTCGGGATTTAGCTTTAGATTGTACTTTCGGAGCCGATCAAAGAATTTCCTCAAATCTGCTATGTGATTTGTGGCCTTCTTGAATTTGATGATGACTTCGTCAACATATACCTCTATTTCCTCATGTATCATATCATGGAATATAGTTGTCATGGACCTCATGTAGGTGGCCCCAGCTTTTTTCAAACCGAACAACATCATTTTGTAGCAATACACCCCTATGGTGTAATGAAGGTTGTTTTCTCTGTGTCTTCTTCGTCCATCCAGATCTGATGATAACCCGCGAAGCAATCTACAAATGATTGGAGTTCATGCTTGGAGCAATTGTCAATCAGAATGTGTATATTTGGTAGTGGAAAATCATCCTTGGGACTTGCTCTGTTTAGATCCCGATAGTCGACACACACCCTGACTTTTCCATCTTTCTTTGGAACCGGTGAAATGTTGGCTAACCAGGTTGGGTACTCAACTACTATGAGGACTTTGGCTTTGATCTGCTTGGTGACTTCTTCCTTGATTTTCAGGCTCATGTCCAGTTTGAACTTTTTGAGTTTCTGCTTCATTGGCGGACACATTGGGCTTGTAGGTAGCTTGTGAGATACTATGGATGTGCTAAACCCTGTTATATCGTCGTATAACCATGTAAAAATAACCTTATATTATTTCAATAAACGAGTGTATTCTTCATTCTCCGATGGTGACAAGTGGATGCTTATGCGAGTTTCCTTGATGGTTTCGGAATCTCCAAAATTGACTATCTCGGTTTCATCTCAAAATTCTCAACTTCTTTGATAATTTGCTCAGGTATTACATCCTCTTCTTATATTTCCTCCGAGTCACCGTCCTTGTGTTGCGTTGTATCATTACATGTCACAGTCGTTGGTTCATCAAAATAAAAAATAGTAATACTGTAGAGAGAAAGATATGAAAGAAAGATAGTAATAATAAAACATCAAGCCATTGGTAAATATTAAAATGTCAAATAAAGCCATTTTCAATAACTCAAATAATGTTTTCCGAAATGAAATACTGAAAATATTGTTTAAAACAAAGTGATCAAGAAATAAATGATGCTAGCAGCCTTGCTACCCCGGAACTCGTCGGGCCCTTGATGGTGTAGCGGTCCAGTTCTTGAGAAATGCTCCCTTCTCCACTGTCTGAATGGTAAGGCCTTCTTCCTCTTCCTGCTCCTCAACTATACACAACAATCCATATCATCATCTTGTAAAAATAAATTCCTCATCGCAGCCAACACTTCTTCTTCTTCAGATCCCCATATTGTATCGGCCTGATGGAAGGATTGGCTCAAATGCGGAATTGGTTTCTCAAGAGGGTAATATGGACCATGCCATGGTGGAGACCAATCAACATATTCTTGCCAGGTATACGGACCTCCAAGCCCAAAAGTTGTACCATGAAGTTTCAGCTGTATTGGCTTGGTAATGCCTTGGAGTTTCTTCCTAAGTCCTTTGCTGGGTTCATACCCCGACCATGCCAGTATTCTTTCTAGTTTGCTGATCCTCCATTTATCTTTCTCAATTGCATTAACGCGCTCGATGCGGTGATAAGTCTCTCCGCCAAACCTCCTTTTATTTTCCACGATCGGAACAGTTTGATTGGTATAAATGGGATTGCTCCCATCTCCATGAATGATTACTTCTTGATGATTCCATTCAAATTTCACAGCCTGGTGCAAAGTGGACGCAACAGCCACAGCGGCATGTATACAAGGTCGTCCTAACAACAAACTATAGGAGGCGGATATGTCTAGCACCTGAAATTCAACATCGAACCAAGTGGCACCCATCTGCAAGCATAAATTGGTTTCCCCGATTGTGGCTCTTTGCGACCCATCGAACGCCTTTATATTCATAGTTCTTGCTCGTATTTCATGCAAACCCTTGACCAACCTTTTTAGAGTTGTCAATGGACAAATGTTGAGGATGGATCCCCCGTCTATCAAAACCTTGGCAATGAACTTATCCTCACATTGCACTGTGATGTGCAGTGCCCTGTTGTGGCTCAATCCCTCTGGTGGCAACTCATCTTCCTGAAAGGTGATCTTGTGGCTTTCCTACACTTTCCCCACCATGTTGGCGATTTCCCCACTGGTGATATTGTTGGTCACATACGCTTCATTCAACACATTCATCAGAGCATTCCTATGCGCCTCAGAATTTTGCAGCAGTGATAGGATGGATATCTAGGTGAGAGTTTTGTTCAGATGGTATACCACATAATATTCCCTTGCATGTACCTTCCTCCAAAGATCATCCGTACCGGTTTCAATGGTGGTTTGTTTGGCAGTGGCTTCCTTACTTGTTCCACCCAAATTCTCAGGTGTATAGATTCTTCCAGTTCTGGTCATTCCTTGTGCAACACCAGACTCTTCCATTTTCGTCTTCCCTTTCCTCCTGGCATCAATAGCATAATCCCAAGGTACGACATTGTATTTAAAGGGCGGTGTGGATGCTACCGTCACAGTGAAGGTTGTGGTTACTTCTACTCCAAATGGAGCAGGTGTAGCTGCAGGTGTTATCACTTCGATTTTGAACGGAGTTGATGCGGCTATCTCAACTTCTTTGTACCTGTACCACAATTTAAGTGAGTGTGACTGCAGGTTTCTTAGGGTCATCTCCTTCCTGAATAAGCCCAGTTGACCCTTCAGGATCCCATTCTTCATTAATTTCTATCACATTATTCCTTCACCCCTATGGTCCGGGAAAGGGTTGTTGCGGACATTGGGCACGTTTTCCTTTGCTTGTATGACTTTGGTATCAATAAGTGTCTGAATATTATCTTTCAGAGTGCGGCATTCATCGATGGTATGTCCCTTCATGCCAGAATGGTATGCACATGTTTGGTTTGGGTTAACCCATTGGGAGGAGTTTTCCATGGCAACGGCGGGAATAGAGGTTACATATCTGGAAGCCTTCAATCTTTCATATAACTTGTCGATGGGTTCAGCAATAGGGGTGTATTTTCTTGGTGGTTTGCAATCAAAATTGTGCCGGGGTTGACGAGCTGGAGGTGAATGATATTAGGCTGGTTGGGTGTTATAAGTGTGGTAGGCGGTGGCGGGTTGAGGATATCTAGGAGGTGAGGGTTGGTATGTGGGTGGAGGTGTTTGGTATACGAATGGAGATTTTGGACCTTGGGCTACCATTACTGTCCCTACTTCTTTCTTCTTTGATATGCCTACCGATTGTAATGCTTTGTTCGTGTCCTGCAGTGCCTCAAAATTTTTTACCATTCCGCTTTTGATACCTTCTTCAATCCTTTCTTCGAGCTTGATGATGTCGGAGAACTTGTGATTACGAATGAACATTAACCTCTCATAATATTGTGGATCTTGAGCTCTGACAAAGAATTTGTTCATCTGCTCTTCTTCTAATGCCGACCTGACCTTTGTTTCTTCTGACCTCTACCGAGTAGCATATGCGCAGAAAGTCTCTGTTGGCTTCTTCTTGAGGTTCTGTATGTAGAAGAAATACTGTTCATTTTTTGTATTGAATCTGAATCTATCCATGAAGTCTGATGCCATGCTTACCCAATTAGCCCATTTATTGGGATTTTGACTTATGTACCAAGATAGGGCGTTTACAGTGAGGCTTCTTATGAACAGTTTCATGAGAATCCTTTCGTCCTTCCCAACCCCTACGAGCTTGTCACAGTAGGTTCTCAATTTACCTTTGGGTCTCCCGTTCCATCAAACATTTTGAACTTAGGAGGTTTGTAACCCTCCGGCAGTTCCACGTCTGGCTGAATGCATATGTCCTCATAATTCAGACCTTTAATTCCTTTACCTCCTTCAATACCCTGGACTCAGCTTGTGAGCTTCTTGAGCTCCTCTGCCATGTTTTTAATGAGCAGGTCCTTCTCAGCGGGTTCTGATGTATATGAGATTGGTTGAGTGGAGTGGGGTAGGGTTTCCACATATATGGGACTATTTTGATGAATGCCGGAGGTTTGGGTGTAATGGTGTTCATTGGTTGAATTTTGAGGATCGGGGATAGGTTGTGGGGGTATTCTGAGGAGTGTGATAAGTGGTTTGCGGATATTGAGCCGGGAGATGCTGGTGTTGAGACGGTGTAGGTATGGGTAATGGATTAGAATTTTAGGGAGGTGTTGCATATTGGTGAGGTGTAGGAGGATTTGGTGGACGTTGGTTTGGTGTGTTTTGAGGAGGTACTGGGTTTTGGGTGTTTGGTTGGTTGATATCTGGGACGTTTAGGGTGAGGGAGAGGTTTGCCAAGTTGCGGACCTACTTGAGCTCCCCTTGAAATTCAAGTATTTTCTGTTCCAGCTGTAAGACCAAATCATTTGGTGCCAGAGTACTCCGACCATCGAAAGTTTCCACGTTCTCAGCATGTGTAGCGCCGTCCTTCCTGACACCACTCATATTGTCCATCTTAGCGTTTCCTTTGATTTTCAGATTACTTGGAGGAGGAGGTGGTGGAGGGCCTCTGGATCTGGTGTGATATGTAGTATGTGTGAACCAACCTTGGGGAATGGGAATAATCAAAAAGAAAGAAAAACAAAAAGGTAACCAAGTCAGTGAGAATTCTGGAAAAGTATTTGTAGTATTTAAACACATATTGCGGAAATGTAAATTTGCATCCTAATTTGGGAGTCTTGTTGTGCCCGAGGTTGGCCTAGTGACAAGTAGATTTGGAGAAATTTAAAGCCAATAATTGCCTCATTTCATTAACTTGATAAATAAGACGAATCTAAAACGACAATAAATAAATAAGTCACTAATGGTGTTTTCCCTATTATATTCGAAAAGTAATTCTAAGACAAATAAACCTAATCGACTTGGTCCTAGAGGGACCTTCTCCAGGTTTGGCTTTCTTGGCTCCATTGATAAGGTTCCCCAGGTCGCGCATGTCCAGTAGTAGGTATGCCTTTTCTAGATGTCCTCCTTCATTACCCTCGGCATTCTGGCACTCTATGAATCTTTTCCTCATCTTCCCCTCTAACTCCATTAAACCCTACTCCAGATACTCCAGCCTTTCCGTTGACCTAGTAGCCATTTCTATCCATTCATTAATTGCCTCCATATCGATCTTGTGTTGTTCCAAATACTCGGCCTCGGACTCATGAACTCTTTTGCGTAGTCTACTATACTTCACCTGTGCTTCAGCAACTTCATCTATGACTTTGTTTCCTCGACCGACCCCTGGCTCGACTATTCCTGCTATGCTATTGTCCAACCATGATGAGTAGAAATACACATGCACTGTGTGGTATCGATCTGGTTTGATAGTGTCCTTTTACACAATGACCTTCAGGTGCCACATGTGTTGAGCTTCACATTTGTACGGGATGCCATCATCTTGAAAATATGCTCTGTAGTGACTCATTTTGGAGACTCGCGGTATGACTTGTTTTCTACCAGCTTGTCTCATGACCCTGATAGAAACATAGGGGTGTATGCCCCTTAACCCGATCAACACCAAATATGGAACATCCCTTGATCTAATGATGAATTCACTAGTAGGGAACTACTCGAACATCCAATGAACCTGGTCCTCGGTCAAATTGTCAAAAAACTGTACCCATTCTGTAGCATTCTCTGGTTGAGCAAACTTGTCTGGGATAAAGGTCATTCTTTTGGGGTGATGGAAAGCTATGTGATCATTCCATGGTCTTCGTGGGAAACTCTTGGCGGTATTGTCCTCTTTGGAGATGTTCCAGCAACCAAATCAGTAGCAACAAATTACAACCCTTGAAATGTTTGAACCCTTTCTGGCAACGATCCAAAGCCCGATATATTTCCTCTATAATCATAGGAACAATAGTGTACTTTGTACCTCGATTCGTTCCATTAAGGCTTTGGTTACCATGGCCAGTCATGTGTGAAACCTGTCCATTTTGCTTGGAAACACTATCATACCCAAAAAGCAGACGATGAACACGAAAACCCTACGATGAATCCAACCTAGGGAGGTGATGGAGAACTCGTCATAAAAGATATGGTAAGATTTGTTGTGTCTGTATCGTTCATAAAGGAAGTCAAAAGTTATGTAGGACTTCTTCAAACATACCAAGTCGTCGTTCTTTCTTAAGCCCATCATTTTCCGAAACCCCCTGGGGGGCGGGGGCAATTTTTCGATACCAATAAACCAGGACTGCCCCAAGGTAGTCCAACGAATCCCCCTATTTCCTCCAAAAGATGAGTCATTTCTATGTTGCAAAACGGAATACAACCCTTTCTCTGTCCCAGAACATAGTAGCAGCTTCAATCAATATGTTGTTTGGTTGGATGTCTAATAAGGAAGGTAAGTTTACGAGGACCCTTTTCACATGATTTTTGTCACTTGACGGAAGGTCCTCCCACCAATCTAGCAATAACGGTGGTATATCTTGGACCATGATGTACCTGAGTACTTCGTGCCTCATTTTCTGCAAAATAAACAAGGTTAGACCCTTTCCCCCTCCGGATTCAACTATTTATACATTAACAATTAACATATCAGCATTTATTTCTCCAAATAATGCACAAATCGTGGTTGCGTCCATTGGGATTATGGAAACCCCGATGGAATTTGGACAAGGCTTTACTTAAATGGTTATTATGCGGAAAACATATTAACCCAGACTAGGTTTGACCATGATGCATGTACAGTTATTATCAGAGTAAGATTTCTATAAAGGTCTAGACTGGTACCCTCAAGCGGTAAACTTGAGGGGGAAAGGCACAGAACCGCCGACTGCGCCGCTGATCGACTAGTTTTACCACAAATAAGCCTTTCCAAATTCAAGAAGGGTGATATAGGAAGAGCGGAAACACTCATCGAGTTTTTCTATGATATTAATTACGCTCGAGTGGAATATGATACTGAGCATGATTTATGCCAAAATAAAATAACACGTTGTCAAGTATTTGCAAGATGAAAAATGATAAAATGCGGTATTTAATAATTGTAAAGGCATTTAAGAAAGAAAACAAAGAGACAAGTCAGTTTCAATAGTAAAAAGTAATAAACAGGGAAGAGAAATCATAAATGAATGAAAATAGGCAAATAAATTCACATAGAGTTGGAAGGGGAAGGGGTGTGCAAGTATTAAAGGAATAATAAAGACATGTTTAAAGACTAATTCCCAAAACAGGTTCGTTACGGTAAGAGCCTAAAAATATCCCCAGAAGAGTCGCCATGCTGTCGCGCCCCCTTTTTCCCGTGAAATCGGGCTTCGACATTTTTGGGACAACTCCTATTTTGAGAGGGCAGGGAATTGGAATTGAGAAAGCCGCCACCTAAAAGATTAAGGTGCGTTACGGCACTTAGAGCAGATAACTCATATAACCAGTTTACATCACCAGAGATCGGGTAAGGGCTCAAGTTACCTCGAGGGGAAGGTGTTAGGCACCCCTCGAGGTCCACAATGGTGGGTCTCGATCGAACTTAAATTAAGAGAATTAGTCTAAGGGGAAGAAAAAAATTTGGACAAATAAAGTACTCAATTTATTTTAAAATAGGAATAAAAGGAGGGGGGAGGGGAGGGATCCTAAGTGTTTTAGCCTATAGGATCACCCCGTGAAATAATTTGTAACTCCCTCAAGTCTGGGTGTTACTCATAGTGCTTAGCACACGGACTATCATATCCTTACTATCCGATTACTATCTTTAAGTTGTTACTTAAGTGTTCAAGTTGATTCTAGCTCGTTCCCTATGCGTGCACTACCCGTCCCTTATCTATGGCCCTGGAGGTATTAAGACCTCTATTTGGGATAGTTCTAGACCCAGCCTATGTTGCTCAAAAATATAAAATTTAGGCGACAAGCAAAAACAATTAGGACTTTCAGAAAAAATCGAATATAGGCTCATATTGACCTCCACACATAAAACAACAAATGCACACAATCGAATCAGCAAACTTTATTAACCTTAAAGTCCTATAGGCAGGATATCTATGTGAGAAAATAGAGTGCAGAGGCAGTTTTATTAAGGCAAATGTTAAGATTTGTTGTTTGGCTACTAATTTTTTTCAGTATAATATGGGAACTTTAGGCAGTAATACTCACAAATATAAACCCAAAATTATTATTAAGTCCTACAGGTATATTGCCTAAGTGATTGACAGTGGCGATTGAATTCAGAACCAATTAATGGAATCCTATAGGCATGATTTCTACAAGTAGCACTGATTTTAACTTTACATGTTTTATTTTCCCTTTTTAATCCTATAGGCATGCTTTCTAATTATCTGAATTGATTTTGATCCTATAGGCATGACATCTATCATATGAATTGATTTTTTGGATCCTATAGGCATGATTTCTAGGGTGGAAACTGATTTTAGTCCTATAGGCATGATATCTATTATTGAATTTATTTAACCCTGTAGGCATGACATCTAGTGAGCAGTAATACATGCAGGAATTGTACACATTGCTAGAAAACAATTAAAATAGTGGGATCCTATAGGCACGATTGCTAATGCACGTCTGTTAGACATATTGATAGATCTTATGGGCAGGATTTCTAATGCCATTATAATATCAACCCTATAAGGAGGATATCTAATGATGCAAATGTAGAACTCAGAATTAATACCATCAACGAAAGTCCTATAGGCATGATTTCTAAGCACAAATATAGAACTGATACAGTTTTTATGTCACGACCCCAAATCTACACTGGTCGTGATGGCGCCTAACGTGGTAATAGGCTAACCAATTTACTTACATAATACAAGGTGCTTTTCATTAAGACACTATCGAAATTTATCAAAATCTTGCACGTTTTAATATTTCAAAATCTGCAGATAATTAATGAAAACATCTGAACAAAAACATCCCCCAAAACATGGAGTCACAGTCATGAGCACTAAATAGAACACGGAATCTGACACAGTATTTCCTTTATACATCAAGTCTAGGAACAATGTAAATATACGAAAAAATGAGAGGGAGAAGGGTGGGGCTGCGAATGCCGTGCAACTACCTCACAGTCTCCGACAAGATCCACTGAGATCAACCGAGTCTCACTCGATTCGGGCACCTGGATCTGCGCACAAGGTTCAGGGAGTAACGTGAGTACACCAACTCAGTAAGTAACAAATATAAATAAGGGCTTGAGTGCAGTGACAAGCTTTAAAAATCATGTAAAGATCATATAAGAACATTAGTGGAAATCAGTAAAAAAAGTCAGGAAATCTACATCCAGAAGTTTCATAAACTCCATTTTCTCTTTTCCAATCTAATGTAAAACATTTATTCAACATTTATCATTTAGAGACAGAAACAAAAAGAAGAGTGAAAACAATAATTTCATAGCAAATAAGGCCCTCGGGCAAAGTGTCACTCACAAATAGAGCCTCTCGGGCAAGCCTCTTAGTCACGTGTGACTCATCTCTCGTCAATCAGCACTCATACTCAACACTCACGCTCAATAGGTATCATATAATAACCGTTGCAGTGTGCAGCCTGATCTATAAGTAGTCGACTGCGCTCACTAGGGGTGTACTGACTTCGAAGGGGCTCCTTCAGCCCAAGTGCTATATCGTTGCGGCGTGCAGCCCGATCATATATATATCGCTGCGGCGTGCAGCCCAATCCAAAATATATATCGCTGCGGCGTGCAACCCAATCCATATATAATATATAATATGCTGCGGCATGCAACCCGATCCATCACTATCCTCACAATCCGGCTCTCGGCCTCACTCAGCCATTACCCTCACAAGCCACTCGGGCAACTCAACAGAATCACGGGGACTCAGCCCAAAAATATCTTTCATTTGTTTGAAAACAGGGTGATAAACAGGAATGAACAAGTATAAATCATGACTGAGAATATATCTTTCTATCAAAACAGTATGAGAATAGTTGTAAAACGCAGAGGGTCCAAACAGGTCGGCACAAGGCCCCAAACATGGCTTACAGCTTAAAATATAGTATAAATCTTATAAAACACGGAGTATTATGTGATTTCAAATCAAGTACGCGGCTTGAAAGTTGCTATGGGACGGACCAAGTCACAATTCCTACCGGTGCACACCCACACGCCTTTCACCTAGCATGTGCGCCACCTCTTTTATCAAAACAACATGAAATACCGGGGTGCCATACCCTCGGGTAAGGATTTACGTTCGTTACTTACCTCAAATCGGAAGAAAGCTAGTCCGCGATGCCTTTTCCTCTCGACTCGGCCTCAACGCGCTCCGAATCTATTCAAAACAGATTCACAACATCAAAATAGGCTCAAGGGACAAAGCCCACTCGAAAATATCCAATTTACATATAACTTCCCGAAATTGGCCAAACCCGACCTTCGGTCCCATGTCTCGAAATTTGATAAAAATCACAACACCGAAATCCTCATATACATACCAAGAACATCAAAATCGGACAACAATTTCCCCTTCAATTACTCAATTAAAGTCTCTAATTTCCCATGCCCTAAATTCCCCAAATTTAGATTTAAATACAACTAATTTCAGGTTTAATTGCTGAGAAAATAACATAGAATCAAGTTTTGAAGTCAAAAATCTTACCTCCAAATGTTTCCCTCCGATTCCCTCTCCAGTCCCTCTCAAAAGCTTCAAAAATCTCCCAACAATGGATAAAATAGACTGAAATTCGCGAAAATGGCTTTTTAAACATTCTGCCCAGGTCTAATTCCTTAATCGCGATCGCGGCACGTGCCACGGGATCGCGAAGCACAGAAAAGGTGAGCCCCACATTTCACCTAACACGATCGCGGGACCCCACTCGCGTTCAAGGTTAACAAACACACGACCCTACACGATCACAACCCAACTCACACGATCGCATAGAGAAAAATGCCTTCACTACACTACAGCTCGAATACCCTACGCGAACGCGGCACTGGCCATGCGTTCATGAAGAATCACTTGCCACACGACCGCGATCGTGAACCTTTTACTGCAATCTCATAGAACAACCTCGACTCCACCCTGCTAAGCCTAAGCGATCACGAACTCACCCATGCGATCGCGTAGACGAAAAAATCAGAAGAAACACCACCAGAAATTCTGCAACTTTCCAACATCCAACTAGGTTCGTTAACCTCCCGAAACACATCTGAGTCCCTCGGGACCTGAACCAAACAGGCCAAAACACTCCATAAAACCATTAAAACTTAGTCGAGCCTTCGAAACACAAAAAACAACGACAAAACACCAAAAATACCTCGGATTCAAGCCTATGAACTTTGAAACTTCTAAATTTCGCCAAAGATTTCGAAACCATCCAAAACACGTCCGATTGACATGAAATTTTGCACACACATCCAAAATGACATCACGAACCTTCTCAAACTTGCAGAATTCCATTTCAACCCCGATGACCTATTTTCCATTGCCAGCTGGAAATCGCCAAAAACTCAATTTCGCCAATTCAAGCCTAATTCTATTCCAGACATCAAAACCACATTCTAAACACACTTCTAAGTCCCAAATCACCTAACGAAGCTATCCAAACCATAAAATCCGCATTCCGAGGTCGTTTACCAAATAGTCAACTTCCAGTTGATTTTTCTAACCATAAAGCTAATTTAAGAGACTAAGCGTCTCAATTCTCACCACGACCACTCCGAACCCAGACCAACCGACCCAACACATAATAATTAGGTTAACAAACACATAACAAAGCTGAGACGGGGGAACGAGGTAATCTCACGGAACGACCGTCCGGGTCGTTACATTCTCCCCTCTTAAACAAAAGTTCATCCTCAAACAGGTCTAGAAACATACCTGGAGTCTCGAACAAGTGAGGATATCTGCTCCGCATCTCCCGCTAGATCTCCCAAGTGGCATCCTCCACAGGCTGCCCTCTCCACTGACCCTTCACTTAATCTATATCCTTAGATCTCCACCTCCTACCTGACGACCCAAAATAGCCACTGGCTCTACCTCGTAGGACATATCACCCTCAAGCTGAACTGTGTTAAAGTCTAAAACATGAGACGGGTCACCAACATACTTCCGGAGCATCGGAACATGGAACACCGGATGAACACTCGATAAGGTGGGTGGTAAAGCAAGCCTATAAGCCACCTCTCCAATCCTTTGAAGCACCTCAAAAGGCCCAATGAACCTGGGACTCAGCTTGCCCCTCTTCCCGAACCTCATAACACCCTTCATGGGTGATACCTTCAACAATACCTTCTCTCCCTCCATGAAAGACACATCCCGGACCTTCCGGTCCGCATAACTCTTGTGCTTAGAGTGCTCCCTGCGAAGCCGCTCCTAAATCAACTTCACCTTATCCAAGGCATCCTGTATCAAATCCGTACCCAAGAGTCTGGCCTCACCCAGCTCAAACCAACCAACCGGAGATCTACACCTCCTTCCATACAAAGCCTCATATGGAGCTATCTGAATGCTTGACTGGTAACTATTATTATATGCAAACTCCGCGAGAGGCAGAAACTGGTCCCATCAACCCCAAAATCAATAACACAAGTGCGCAACATGTCCTCCAGAATCTGAATAATGCACTCAGACTGCCCGTCCATCTGAGGGTGAAAAGTCGTGCTCAACTCAACCTGACTACCCAACTCTCTATGCAAGGACCTCTAGAACTACGCTGTGAACTGAGTACATCTGTCGGAGATGATGGAAATTAGAACACCGTGCAGTCGAACAATCTCCCTAATATAAATCTCAACTAGCCGCTCTGAAGAATAAGTAGTACCAACAGGAATGAAGTGTGCAGACTTAGTCAGCCGATCCACAATAACCCATATAGCATCAAGCCTCCTCGAAGTCCGTGGGAGTCCAACTACAAAGTCCATGGTGATCCGCTCCAATTTATACTCAGGAATAACCAACCTCTGATGCAATCCACCTGGTCTCTAGTGCTCGTACTTCACCTACTGGAAGTTGAGACACCGAGCTACAAATCCAACAATATCCTTTTTCATCCGCCTCCACCAATAATGTTGCCTCAGATCCTAATACATCTTCGCGGCACCCGGATGGATGGAATACCACGAGCTGTGGGCCTCCTCAAGAATCAATTCCCGAAGCCCATCTATATTAGGCACACATATCCGACCCTGCATCCTTATAACACCATCGTCGCCAATAACTACATCCCCGACATCACCTTTCCGGACTCTATCCTGAAGAACGAGCAAGTGTGGGTCATCATAGTGGTGCTCTCTGATACGGTCATAAAGAGTAGACTTGGAGGCTACACGAGCCAATACCTGGCGGGGCTTCGATAGATCCAACCTCACTAACTGGCCCGCTAAGGCATGAACATCAAGTGCTAAAGGTCTATCAGCTGCTGGAAGATATGCTAGACTCCCCAAAATCTTTGCACTGCGACTCAAGGCATCAACCACTACATTGGCCTTCCCCGGACGGTATAGAATAGTGATATCATAGTCCTTGAGAAGCTCTAACCATCTCCTCTTATGCAAATTCAGATCCTTCTGTTTAAACAAGTTTTGCAGGCTACAGTGATCAGTAAAAACCTCGCAGTAAACCCCATATAAATAATGACGCCAAATCTTCAAGGCATGAACAATGGATGCTAGCTCGAGATCATGCACCAGGTAATTCTTCTCATGAGCCTTCAACTAGCGCGAGGCATAGGCAATCACCCTACCCTCCTGCATCAAAACACAACCAATGCCTATCCTCGAGGCATCACAATACACGGTATAAGAACCTGAAGCTGATGGCAATACTAACACTGGAGCTGAGGTCAAAGCCTTCTTGAGCTTCTGGAAGATCTCCTCACACTCGACTGACCACCTGAACGGAGCACCCTTTCTGAGTCAATTTGGTAAAGTGTGAAGCAATAGAAGAAAACCCCTCTACAAAGTGACGGTAATATCCCGCCAAACCAAGGAAGCTTCCAATCTCTGTAGTTAAGGACGGTCTGGGCCAACTCTGCACCGCCTCTATCTTCTTCGGATCAACTTGAATACCCTCACTGGACACCACGTGCCCCAAGAAAGCTAGTGAGCCAATCCAAAACTCACACTTGGAGAACTTCGCATAAAGCTTATCCTCCCTTAGTCTCTGCAATACAACTCTCAAATGCTGAGCATGCTCCTCTTGGCTACGAGAATAAACTAGAATGTCATCAATGAACACAATAACGAAAGAATCCAAGTACGGATGAAACACGTTGTTCATCAAATGCATGAACGCTGTTGGGGCATTGGTCAGCCCAAAAAACATCACCAAAAACTCATAGTGGCCATAACGGGTCCTGAAAGCCATCTTGGAAACATCTGAATCCCGAATCTTCAGCTGATGGTACCCGAATCTCAAATCAATCTTACAGAACACCCTAGCTTCCAGAAGCTAGTCAAACAAATCATCAATAAGAGGCAAAGGATACTTATTCTTGAATGTTACCTTGTTCAACTGCCTATAGTCAATACACATTCTCATGGAACCATCCTTCTTCTTCACGAACAACACAGGTGCACCCCAAGGTGACACACTAGGCCAGATGAACCCCTTCTCTAGGAGTTCCTGAAGCTGCTCTTTCAATTCGTTCAACTCGGCTGGTGCCATACGATACGGTAGAATAGAAATAGGCTGAGTGCTCGACACCAGCTCAATGCCAAAATCAATATCCCTGTCGGGCGGCATGCCTGACATATCAACAGGAAACATGTATGGATACTCACGGACTAGAGGAACAGAATAAATATTGGGAGTCTCAGCACTGACATCCCTCACAAAAGCCAAATAAGACAGACATCCTTTCTCTACCATACACTGAGCCTTCAGGTACGAAATCACACTGCTAGGCACATAATCAATATAAAATCTCCACTCGACTCTCGGACATCCCGGCATCACTAAGGTCACGGACTTAGTGTGACAGTCTAGAAAAACATGACACGGAGATAACCAATCCATTCCCAATATCACGTCAAAGTCAACCATGCTAAGCAATAGCAGATCCACTCGGGTCTCCATACCCCAATAGATATAACACATGACCGATACACTTGATCCACAACAATAGTATCGCCCATTGGAGTGGACACATGAATAGAGGTGACTAAAGACTTGCGGGGCATATCCAGAAAATGGGAAAAATATGATGAAACATAGGAATACGTGGAACCAGGATCAAATAAGACCAAATCATCTCGGTGACAAACTGAAACAATACTTGTGATCACTACATCGGAGGCCATAACATCTGGCCTGGCTGAGAGTGCATAGAAACGGGCCTGACCTCCACCGGATCTACCTCTCCCTCTAGGGCGGCCTCTAGCTGTCTAACCCCCACCCCTCGCAGCTTGGGCGGGTGGTGAAGTAACTGGAGTTGATGTCGAGGGCTCACCCCTCTGCTGAGATGGACCCCCAAGAAAGCGAGGACAATGCCTCCTCATGTGCCCAAACTCTCCGCACTCGTAACAACTCCTCGGTGTTGGAGAGGGGGACTGAAGGGAACCCCTAGCACCAGGATAACCTCTGGAAGAATCAGGCATAGATGAGTCCTGAACCGATGGTGCTCAAGATGAACTCTGAGCTGGAAGAGGACTGAAGGATGGGTACCCCTAGTGAGAACTCTGAGGACCACGACCAGCGGATCTACCACGATAACTTGCGCTGCCCGACTGAGTCTGTCTGAATGAATGGCCCCTGCCGTGCTGTAACTTCCCCCTGATGGAACACCACCATAGCTACCAGATCCTCGAGGCCTCTTGTCCTCCCTCTCGTCTCGCTCCTGGCGATGCACCGACTCGATCTCTCGGGTTATATCCACAACCTGCTCAAAAGTAGCCCCTGATACCCTCTCTTTGGTCAAAAGAATATGGAGCTGATAGGAGAGGCCATCCACAAATCTCCTGATCCTAACTCTCTGTGTGGGGACTAACCAAATAGCATGACGGGAAAGCTCAAAAAACCTCATCTCGTACTGTGACACTGTCATATCACCCTATCACAACTGCTAAAACTGTCTGCACAGCTCCTCTATGCGAGACTGTGGAACATACTTCTCTAAGAAGAGACTGGAAAACTGCTGCCAAGAAAGGGGCACTAAACCGACGGGTCTACGCCTCTCATAGGCCTCCCACCACGTGAATGCAAGCCCTGAGAACTGGAATGTAGTAAATGAGACCCCACTGGTCTCCAATATCCCTGCCGTACGAAGCATCCTCTGGCACTTGTCTATGACCCCTGGGCATCCTCGCCCTCAGCACTACTGAAATTCGGAGTCCGAAGCCTCTCAAATCTCTCCAACCTGCGCTGCTCATCGTCAGCCATAATTGGAACGACAAAATATTGAACCGGTGCAACCGGCTGAACTGGAACTACCTCTGGGGTCTGAAGCCCCTGAATAACCTGCTCGGGTGTACGGGCAGTTGGAGTCTGAATACCTCCCCCGGCTTAAGAAGTAGCGGCTGAAGTAGAAATAGCGACTGGCTGTACCTCTACCTCTACCACGACCTTGACCGCGACCTCGACCCCTTACGGGCCCACTAATGGCTGATTGCCCTGACCGATAGCGCGTGTCCTCACCATCTGTGAGAGAATGAAACAATAGAAGTTTAGTTGCCAGAATCAATAGATTCGCACGACAAGAATTCAAGAAGTATGAAATTTTTCCTAAGGGTTCTGCAGCCTCTCGAAGATAAGTACAGACATCTCCGTACCGATCCACAAGACTCAACTAAACCTGCTCATGACTGGTGAGTCCTATGTAACCTAGGATTTCATACCAACTTTTCACAATCCCAAATCTACACTGGTCGTGATAGCGCCTATCATGATACTAGGCTAGCCAATTTACTAACATAATACAAGGTACTTTCAATTTAAGACAATATCAAAATTTATTAAAATCTTGCAGTTTTAATATTTCAAAATCTGCGCATAATTAATGAAAACATCTGAACAAAAGCATCCCCCAAAACCAGGTCATAATCATGAGCACTAAATAGAACACGAAATATGACACTGTATTTCCTTTATACATCAAGTCTAGGAACCATGTAAATATACGACAAAATGAGAGGGAGAAGGGTGGGGCTACGAACGTCGTGTAGCTACCTCACAGTCTCCGACAAGCTCCACTGAGATCAACTGAGTCTCACTCGATCCGGGCACCTGGATCTGCACACAAGGTGCAGGGAGTAATGTGAGTACACCAGCTCAGTAAGTAACAAATATAAATAAGGACTTGAGTAGTGACGAGCTTTAAAAATTATGTAAATATCATATAAGAACATTAGTGGAAATCAGTAAAACAAGTCAGGAAATCTACATTTCGAAAGTTTCATAAACTCCATTTTTCTCTTTTCCAATCTCATGAAAAACATTTATTCAACATTTATCATTTAGAGGCAGAAATGCAAGGAAGAGTGAAAATAATAGTTTCATAGCAAATAAGCCCCTCGGGCACAGTTTCACTCACAAATAGAGCCTCTTGGGCAAGCCTCTCAGTCACTCGTGACTCATCTCCCATCAATCAGCACTCATACTCAACACTCACGCTCAATAGGTATCATATAATAACCACTGCGTCATGTAGCCCGGTCCATAAATAGTCGACTGCGCTCATTGGGGGTGTACAAACTCCGGAGGGGCTCCTTCAGCCCAAGCGCTATATCGCTGCGGTATGCATCCCGATCCAATATATATATATATATATATATATATATATATATATATATATATATATA